>BPLR01005605.1:0-202560 GCA_021605095.1 Caerostris extrusa | reverse complement strand
AGCAACGGGGATATCAATTTTTCGCGTTTGAGACCAAGTAATAATGCCATGTGTGTAATCTGCAATGAAACAATATCAGTACTTAAAAAATACAATATAAAAACATAATTATGAGACTAAGCATTCTCAGGGTAAGCAAAATTCTGAGAAATGTACAACATCAGTGTAAATTTTTGAGAGCAGTAAGAGTTGAAATCTTGGCAGTTGTTTAAGAAAGTAAATGCTGAACAAGAAGCAGCAACTCGAGGCTAGTTTTCCAGACTTGCTCATCCAATAGCGAATCATGAAGAACGATTTTCTGTCGGCTAATTTTTCAAAGATTGCGTGATTGTAGCAGCAGGAGAAATATGGTATCCTAGAAAAATCTAATTTTTAAAAACATCAGTGTTTGTCAGCAAGCGCAATTGGCTCAAAGGATAGATGAGATTAGAAAAAATGTTCAGGTGTTACTTTTTTATTTGGAGGTACGTATCTTACTAAATTAGCAATGCTATGCAAGAGAAGCTTATTTCCAAATATTTTTCTCTCTCTCTCTCTCTCTGTGTGTTCTAAGGCAGCTGGCAAACACTTAGACGGCTTGGTCTTGGATGCCTTAAGGCATAGAAGCGCTGCACAGGCGTTACTCACTTTTTGCAATACCCAGGGGGCGCGTGTCCGCTTGAAGAGATAAAGCCACGGACGTGGAGTAACAGTGCGCAACGGCTCTACAACCCTAAACTAAGGACCGGGACCTACGGTTTAAAGTGGATTCCGTACCATTACAAACATCCATAGCACCGCCGAGATTCAGAACCCGATACCTGTGGTACCGAGCGCTAGCCACTCGGCCATTCCCAGATTTCTTTCAGTTTTTGCCTTTGTAGATAATTCATTGATGATTTCTTAAAAGGGTAATTTCGAGGACTAGGCCGAATGTTTACAACGATAACAGTGTTCACACAGCCCAAGCGCTGTTATTGACAGAACAAACGTTTCATTGTTCATTCGCCTCATTGTAAAAATAGTAATTAAAAAATACCATTTTAAACCTGAAGCGATGCTTTCTTGGCAAGCCATTTCAACAAAATGTGAAAATAGCATAATGGTGATTTTTCTAATCAGAAGTTTCTAAAAAATTTTTTAGTACCCATTCTGAATTATGTTACCTATTCCAAAATATTTCTTTTTTATAACAAATTTTTTTTCTATCTCTGAAATATTTATTCTTAAAAAAAAAAATACAAATAATTTTGTAATTAGTGATAAAATACTCTTTATTTAGCGTACTACTATGACACTTTCTTGCAAAACATGCCTATTTTGCCCTTGTAATTAAGACTCTTTAACTGCAAAATATTAATGTGGTTTTTATATTAAATGTATTTGTTTCTTATCCCACTTTGTCGACAGCAACATCTAACCAAATGCAAAAACCCGTGTTGTCTCATGAAAGAAGGAGCCGCTTCTGTTGCGATGGAGACACCCGTAGGCAGAAGTCTGACTTGGCTCAGTGACGCTGAAAAAGAAGGAGAGAGGCAGGTGCTTTCTGGGAGGGTGGGCTGAAACTTTTTTTTTAGGGAACTACCCCGCATGTGCGTAATCGGAAGACTCCATCGGGTAGTCCGACTAACGAGGAATCACACGCCATCGAGTCTCCTCGCTTTTTGAAACAGTGTCTACAACAAAACCACCAACGAATCGAATGCTAATGCTAATGCCTTCGCACTGATGCTCACCGCCACGGGTCGGGCATATTAAATGTAAGATGAGGATACACCACAGGCATCCAAGAAGACCTTGAACAAATTTTATAGTGTCGTTTTGCGGATGAGAGGGATTTTGTTCTACGCAGTTTCCGAAAATTCGACATGCAGTTCAGGAAATTTCAGTGTCACCCTGAATTTGTGATGAATATTGCTTGATAAGATCATCTGCTCCCATGGATTATCAAGAAAAGAATCCCTTCTTGACAGATAAGTGATTGGCCATTAGATGTGCTAGATATTCTTGTAAATTTCGATAAGTTCATCATACCATGGAGATTTTTTTGCTAATTTAATATTCAATTCTCACAGAAGTTAAAAACCCCGTCGGTGGTGGTGTGCTTCATCGAATTATTACTCATGAAAATTAATTTTTCAAAATTCATTTCAAAAGACACATTTTTTTTTTTTCTTTTGTCCCCATTATGAAAATAAATATGAAGTAAACATTGGTCTGTGCAAAAGAGGATAAAAGTCTTCCCTAAAAGCATTCTCGAGATAATAATACTGTGCTAAAAAGTAAGACCAATTTAAAATCCCCGGGGCTTATGGAATTTATTTTTTAATTTTTTTTTTTTTGTTGGCAGTGTGAAATTTGACGTCAAAATATTCATAAGTATTTGAGTTACGCTTGGCTGGTGAAACGGTAAAACTGATTCTGGCGATTTTGAAATGTTTGAATTAATTGAGCAAAGAACTTGCATTCAATTTTGTTTGCGGAAACGTATAGGGTGTTGCAGAAGGCATTAGGTGAGCATTCCTATATGGGAAAGAAATGTTTGAAAGTGGTATAAACAGTTCAAAGAACGCGTTGAAGACGAAGAGTCATCAATCGACGAAGCTCACGTCCAAAAAATTAAAGATTTGGTACTTGCAAGCCGTCGATTTGCAATTATAGACCTTGCTGATGATGTTGGAATTTCAAAGGATCGATCAATTCCATTTTGGGCCTCAAACGAGTCAAATCTCGATTGGTATCGAAAACACTGAATGCGCTAGTTCACTCTGCATTTGCTCTTCAAAAATGAAACCTATATCGTTCCACAACTACTGTATTACACCGTGCGACTTCTGGCTATTCCTAAACTCAAAAAAACCTCTCCCGGAGGCACCGTTTTGAGTCGATTGAACTTGAACTTGAATCGAGAGGGATTCAACTTGAATCGCCGCGCTCTTTGAAGGCCATCTCTGTCGATGACTTTTTAGCATGCATTGAGGATTGGAAAAAAAGTTGGCGTAAATGCATTGTGTCGGAGGGGATTACTTTGTAGGCGATTAAATAAATTTGGAAGAATAAATAAATAGTTTTTGAAAAAAAAAAAAAATTTAACTACTTTTTGGGCACAGTAATAACATGACTGTTGGGTGCAGGACTGACAGTCCTACCCCGTAAAAAGAAACACATCTCCTGTTTCGAAATCTGCCAGTAGGCAGAGATTCCTGGCCCACCATGTAGCTGTTGTGCCAATGATGATGATTTATCTTAATAATTCAGGAGGAGGGGGGGGCGGTCTGTATATTGTTTTAATAGATTTTTTTATGTTCTTTTATATTAAATGTAAGAGAAGGATATTCAGTAGTTTTCCAAGATGACCTTGAACAAATTTTATAACGTTTTGCGGGATAGGGACGGTCTGTTTTTGTTTTTACTCAGTTTCGAAAATTAGATATGTAGTTCAGGAAATCTCGGTGTCACCCCTGAATAGTGCTTGATAAGAGCATCTACACCCACGCGTTATCAAGAAAAGAATCCCCCACTTCTTGACAGATAAGTGATTGGCCATTAAATGTGCTAGATACCCTATGTAAATGTAATGTAATGCTAGATGTGAATTTCGATAAGTTCATCATCCACGAGATTTTTACTAATTTAATATTCAATTCCCACAGATGATGAAAACCCCTTCTGGGCTGGTTTACTTCATTCATGGAATTGCCCATTCATGGAAATGAAATTTCCATTTTTTTCCCGTCCCCATTATGAAAATAAATATGGAGTAAACATTGATCTGTGCAAAAAAGGGTAAAAGTGCTTTAAGAGCATTCCCGGGAAAAAAATTTTTTTTTTTTTTCCGCCATTAATGCTTCAATTTTTTCGATGATCTCAGATCATAGTCCAGTATTAAAAACAGAAGATACTTATATCACTGGACTATGACCGGTATTATTAATGTTTTTGTTTTTATTATTATTAAAGGGGAAAGAAATTTTAAAAGCTTTTTATCTCTGATCTCTATCAATTTATTTTGCTTTTATTTATATTAAAGTTATCTTACCATAATTGTGCAAAATAAATCTTGTATGCATTAACCCTATATTTATTCTCAATTCAATAAACACATAATAAATTTCGTTAAAAAAAATTATGAAGTTAAGACTATTTCCTGATTTAGTTAAAATAAATTAACTGTAAAAATAAGAAAAACGAATCATTGACCTCAAAATACATTATTATACAGTGTAGCGTTATTTTAACCATATAATGAGGTGCATAAATTTAGATATTGTTTACAAATCGGAAAAAAAAAAATAACTAGATGTATCTTGTCACGCGATAGAACACTTACGGGCATTAGTTCCGCTAGGTTATAGTTTGGTAAAATATTTTTTTAAAAAACTTAACAAACGATAATTTTATAGAAGTTGAGTTATTTATTCCATTTTTTTTCTTCTTATTTTAAGATTGTGTGAAATAAATAAAAAAAAATTGCTAACTGTTACAAGTTTTCTGGCCCCCTATCGGTAATTAATTTAATTATGAAAATTTCATTCACCATAGCAGTATGTGTTGTCTTTTATTCTATTAAAAATAAAAATCAATGGTTTTTGAAATTTTTTTTTTTTTTTTCTAATGCAGCTGGCAAGCAGACATGGACGTCTGGTTTTTGAAAATAAGCTGATACATTTTCTTCTTTCTACTCTTTTAATATTTGAAACTTAATTTTTTTTTTTATTTGAAATTTTTAATCTTATTGCTTTTATATCGTTATTTAACAGAAATGAGATTGCATTTAAACTTTTATTTCGTGTAAAATCATCTATATAGTTAAACTACATAGCAATGGTTCTTATAACGCATTTTTTTTTTTTTTTTCAACACACAAAACTAAATGACCTTAAATAAATTAAAACATTGTTAAAAAATATGGATGAACACAGATTTTAAAGAATTTCAAAATTACTTTCTGTTATATAACAAGGAACTGCCTGCTTTAAATGTAAAATCTTTAAAGATACTATGTATATTCTTTTGCTAACATCGTATTTATATATGATGATTATTATTATTTTTTAATTTTGCTACCTCAAACTTTTATTTTTTTCTAAACAAACTGATGATGCTGATGAAACAAAAAATTTTTTCTTCTAGTACCTGCCTACCCTTCTTCCATATCAACTCACTAACCGCAGACAATTTTTCTTCACTATTTATACTAGTCATGAAGATTGCATTCATGGAATGTAAGATAAAAAAAAGTACAGACCTGTAACTTTATTAACATTTGATTTTCTTTAATAAAACAAAAACCTGACTAATAATTTTTCTGAACGTGATATATCTTGAATGCATACATGTAGGAAAACAGAGAAAAAAGATTCCCAATGCTTCAAAATAAAAGCAAATTCATTCAACGAATATATTAGATCTAAACTAAAAAAAACTCCAACATTTTCTTACACATGTAAAAGCATTTTTCTGTAATATTTAAAAAACGGAACGCGACACTTAATACTGCTTGTTGAATCTTAAATATCGTGTAAAAGTTTGGTTTGATTTATCGTTCTATGATCATTTTCTGCATACTATAGGCTAAACAGACCAGCACCTACAGTTTTAAAGTGGATTCCAAACCACTAACAAACAACCATGCCACCGCCAGGATTCGAATCTGATAGCTCTTGGTATTAAAGGTCAAAGCACTAGCTACTTGGCCATTCATGAATAAATTGCAAATTGTAAACAACATGTTAATAACATACCCACAGAATCGTATGGATGCTCAATATGTATATTATTTGCGAGGTAATATTATTCAATATGTATATTATTTGGGTTTCTAAGCTTATTTTTCCTACCGCGCTTTTATAAATTACTCAGCGCCGCCTTGGAAATCTATCTTCTTTAAAAGAACAAACGAAAAGATATAGAAAAATTGCGTTCTTTTATTCATCTATATATTCACTTACGTCTTTAAACATAGTGAATAAAAGTGTTCCAAATATGCCACTTTTGAAGCCTGAAATCATAAAAATTATTTATTTAAGTCAGCCATATTATCATTCGCATTACACACAAAGAAAATGAGGATAACGGAGGATGATATAAAAATAAAAAATTATGAATTGTTGAAAATGATCCTAATGAGGAGAATAGATCTGGTGAGCTGCTATCAAAGAATGGATCCTCAGCAATATCCTGAAATATCCACGTTTCGCTATTTACAGTAAGTTTTTTTTTAAAAAATTTGTGTACTACAGCCACATTTCACTTAATATGGAGAAGAAAAAATGCATTAAAAATTTCTATATTACAGCTTATAATGGGTATCTTGATTTTCCAGCTAATGTTGTTGATAGCCGCATTTGAATCGTTTTTGTAAATTTTTTTTTCCTTTATTATGCTTTCACCACCCTCTAATTTATTGACCCCTCCCAAATGCACCCGAGGCTACTATCACCCACACCCCTAATCATTCCATCCGTATCCTTAAGTGGGATATTACCCACTTTGGAAACCAGTGGTGTCGAATAAGTGAAACTTAATTAAGTAAATTATTGCGCCAGGAGGGTTAAGCGTTTTTATTATTTTTATCATATGAAATTAAATATTTAGTATTTATCTGTAATTGTTAAAAATTATATTAATTCAATTATTATTATTTTTATTCTATATTTTATTTTATTTATTTATTTTTATTCATTTATTTAATGTTAGAACAAAACGCATACCATTTATATTAAAAAAATTAAAAACACTATCAAATTCTTAACGATTTTCTTTTTTTTTGATAAATCTCATTTTCACTTTGAAATAAAATTGTCTTTGCTTTCACCAGATGACCTTAATGAAGAATGTTACATTATTTAATTATTAGCTCGTGAAAGAAATTTAAATAAATAGTATGAATAAAAAAATCGTGAAAGAAATTTAAATAAACCAATAAGAATATCTACCGAAAGAAACTGTAAAAAAAAAATAATAATAATAAATCATTAACTATCGTTGAAAGTGATAAAGGAAACGAAAAACTGACAAAGGACACGATAAAAACTGACCTAGGACACGAAAAAAAGTGATCAAGTAAACGAAAAATCCCGCTACCCAACACAATGCCCATAATTTTATGGATAAAAACTTGGGCTTTGTCTTTATATTAATGCAGCAAAATTTGACACAAAAAAAAGTAGATAATTAATTAAATAATCCTCCAAATTATTAATAAAAAAACTTTTTTTAAAGAAAATTTCTATTAAATTCCATCCTTATTAGGTTTCTATTGTAATTAAACAGAGAAAAGTCGCGTCATTTGTGCTCAAAATAATATGTAGGAAAAAAATAATCTGGATTTGTAAATAAAACTACTTTAGAAAAGTCAAGAACTACAAACTCATTAAGAAAGAAAAAATTCTTTCTGTCGCCCTAGTACCAATTGCAGTTCACAATTCTGAAATCAGAATAAAAGAATTGAGTTGTCTCAAGTTATGAAAAGAATTAATTGTAAAAAAAATTGTATGCTGTAAGTCAATAATTATTTATTAATAGGTCAACTAGTTAAAAAGAGTAGTTACACAACTTCACAACTAGTTAGCAGTTCAATGATTAGGAGACAAATTTCATCTTAGCAGCAGTCGAAAGATAGATTAATGGGGTTAATTTAACTTTAATTACTGGAATGGTTTAATTTAATCTTTTATTATTGGAATGAATGGATTTAATTTAGGGTTCCTTTTAATGATTTATTTTTAATTAATGGAATTTATTTTAAATTTTTAAGGAAATAAATAGGTTTAATAAAGTTGTAAGTAATATGAATAAATTAAAAAAATATGAATAAATTTTGAAAGTTTATTGGTGAAAAAAATTGTGATCGGTTCTTTTTATGTCAAGTCAGAAAGGCGTGTCGAGTGGCTGGCGCTCGGTACCACAGATTTCGGGTTTGAGTTCGGCGGGGCCATGGATGTTTGTAGTGATTCAGAATCCACTTTAAAATATAGGAACCATAGGTCTAACAGGATCGTAGAGCGTTGCGGGGGTAGTGTTACTTCGCGTCTGTAGCTTATCTTCAAGCTACACGTACCTCCTGGGTAATGCTAAGTGAGTAACACCGGTGCAGCGCTTGCCTTAAGGCATCAAAGACAACTGTCTAAGTGTTTGCCAGTGCATTAGAAAAAAAATGTCAAGTAAGAAATATAAATATTCATTTTTAAATTGATTACATCATTGATTTTATAAAATGAATGCATCTATGTTAATATTTAACTAAGTCATTAGCATAATAAGTGCTTGAAAGATATTCTCCTGTGCTGTACTATACCTTAATTGATCTTTTACTATTCAATTCAGGTTTCATCTTAAGCGTTCCCTAAAAAGATATACCTTTACTTTACATTCGGAAAGGACGCCCTGAATAGCGTTGTATTTGCTGTAACAAATTACAATATAAAATTAGAAACCATAATAACAGGATTTATTTTAAGTTATGCCTAGGGGTACATCAGCTCTTTGTAGAAAATTACATTTATTAATATAAAGCATCTGAATAATATTTTTATTTTTGTTGTTTAGTAATTAAATAGCCGGACTAATCCAACCCGACCGGTGAAAAGAATGTTTAATCTGAACTTAAAGTTTTTACGTTAATGTAGGAGATGGACACGATAAATCTGTAGGTCATAAAGTCTTTCCGTTAGGATCGAGGAGGAGAGTGAGTAGGAAGACTTTATATACCATCCCTTGGGGATGGTATATAAATTTCATTGGGGAGTATTCATTCTAAATTGTGGTGGCGTAATGTGAGTGTTGTGTAATAGGCCCATTGTGATGCATCCTAGGTAACTCTGAATCTACTACATATTTGTCTTTAAAGATCGGCAATTGGAAACAAGGATTAATTGAACAGCAACTATTTTTTAGCAAAATATATACTTTTTTGATAACAATATTAATTAGTATAATTTTAACTGCATTTAACAATATTTTTTGTTTGTTTGTTTGTTTCTTTTTCCACTTGAGTCCAAGAACCCGTGTTGTTTCATGGAAGGGGGAAGGGGGCGGGAAGCTGCTGCTGTGATGGAGCACCCTTAATTAGAAGTCTGACTTGACTCCGTGTCGCTGAAGAAGGAGGGGCAGTACTTTCCGGGGGACTTTTAGGGAGATCTACCCCCCGCATTTGCCTATCGTATGGCGGAAAACTTTGAAATGTCCCACCAGGTAGTCCGACTCACGAGGCAAGATGCTGAAAATTATAAACGCCATCGAGTCTCCTCGTTTTTTGAAACAGCGTCTACAGCAAAGCCGCCAGCTGATTGAACCTCAGCCCTAATGCTCACCAGAGAGTTGTCACTGAACCACGAATCAGGCCTAAATTAATTTAATAACATGTGTCAAATTCTTATTTGTTTTTTATTATATATATATATAATATAAATGCATGTATTTAGTACAAAATTTTTGATGGGTTTTATTTTTCTTTAAGGGCCTGAATGGCTGAGTGGCTAGCGCTCTGGCGCTCGATACCACAGCTTTCGGGTTCGAGTCCCGGCGGTGCCATGGTTGTATGTAGTGGTTCGAATCCACTTTAAATCGTAGGTCCCGGTCCTAATAGGATCGTAGAGCGTTGCGGGGCATTGTTACTCCGCGTCCGTGGCTTATCTTAAAGTTACACGCCCCCTGGGTAATGCAAAGTGAGAAACGTCTGTGCAGCGCTTGCCTTAAGGCATCCAAGACCAAGCTGTCTAAGTGTTTGCCAGCTGCATTAAAACAAAACAAAAACAAAAAAAAAATTTTTTTTTCTTTAATGCTGCTCGCAGCCATATTTTACCAAATCTGTACATCACTATCTTTACAGGTTTGTTTAGTTAATTTATGTAAGAAGTAGTTTTAAAACAAGTTTCACGCTCAAGTTGCAACCGCCCGGCGTCATACTGGTTCGATTACAGTTAAGAGCATAAACATATTTTCCTCCTTTCTAAGAAAATAAGTTAAAAACAAAAAAAAAAAACACTGTATCTACTTCCAATTCATGAAGAATAAATAATTTTATTAAAGAAAAGCAACATAAATATTCAAATTCGCGTTCTAATATTCGGCATAATGAGAGTGTCCATCGGATGGAAAAAGGCCGGTCAGGGTTGTGAGGGTGACCGAATTCCGGCCCTAAATAACCGGCTCCCAAGACAATTGCGCCTTTCTATGGCTCGAATCCGCGATCTGCAACATCGATCAAAACACGGACTTCAACTGGAAACCTCGGCCCTCTTCACCATATTGGGTGAGGTGTTGTTGCACGGTGATCTGTTTCACAAAACGCTGCATCTCATCATGCAAGGTGCCTCCAGTCAATTATTATTTATTAGGAAAGAAAAAAAAAGAAATTAAATAAAAAGCAGCATTTAAAATAAATTAAATAAACAACTTGTAATTTAGACGAGTCATAAATGTGTTATTGAGGCTTTTCAGATGCTTTTAAGGTTACCGTTATGTGTTGCGTAACGATCAGAAAAGATTTTCGGATAATGTAGTTATCATTCTATTTTCGTCTTTTCGAATAAGGTTGTTTATTTATTTTTTACTATTTTTTTGTTTTCTAAAACAATATACTTATAGCAATAGGGATTGATTTTTTTTTTTTTTTTTTTTTTTTTTTAGCTAATTTATTACGTGGTTTGTTTTTGTTACAGGCATTAAATTATATATTGAAATTTCGCAATCAAGAAAAAAAAAAAATTTTCAAATGAGCGAATTTATAAAAGTATATGAAATTTTTATCAATACATAAATTTTTATAGATAGGAATTCACATTAGAATCCATTAAAATACATACCAATTTAATATTATTAAAATGTTTTTGTCCGATTCGTAGCTCAGTGGAAACGCGCCGCTGGTAAGCATTAAGGCTCGTGCTCACCAAGGCCAGAAGATGCAAGCGAAAAATTTGACCAATCACTAGCCTCACGGCGGTCGCCTGAAACCGGTTTGCAGTCCGCCGCTTGGAGTTGCCCAACTTTAAACTCGAAGCGGTTTTTCACTAGGCGTAATGCTATTTCTGACGTTTCGCTGTGAAGGGGTCGAAAAAATTTTGTCGCTTGCCTCTTGAATCTTCACGTCTCTCGCCTCGGTGGGAACGAGCCTTTAGGGCTGAGGTTCCATCCGCTGGCTGTTTCGTTGTAAAAACACTGCTTAAAAAAAAACTAGAAAATTCAATGACTTCTGTGATGTTCAGCATCGTGAGTCGTCCTACCTGGTGGCAGTGTTCCGGGTTTTCTCCGTACGATACGCAAATGAGGGTGGTTCCCTGAAAGACCCTCCCTGAAGGCACTGCCCTCTTTTTTCAACGTTACGCAGCCAAGCCAGACTTCTACCTATGGGTGCTCCATCACAACAGAAACTGTCCACCCCTTCCGTGAGACCACACGGGTTCTTGGTCTTGATCTAGATGTTGCTGTCTACCAAGTGGAATAAGAAATAAAAAAAAAAAAAATAATAATAATTTAGTATTTTGTTCGACTTATGTATTAAACCAGTGGTTCTCAAACTTTCCTGCGCATTTAAGTCGGTGCGTGTTTGAAATCCCTATAAAATTGTAGGCTCACTATAGACAAGTTTCTGAGAAAATATGTTATAATAGTGAAGTTAAATATTACAGAAAAACAGTGATAAAAAATGAAATGAAACGCATCTTAGGTTTATTTATTCTTGTGTTTGTGTGAAACATGAGTCTGAAGTGTCTTAGTAATTTCGTCAATGTTTGGGCATTTGTATATCAAAAGCAAATTCTCATTTTCTCGATAATACATTAAAGAATTCCTCTCTTTTTAAATTGAATTGGGGTGAGGATAGAAAATCTAATTTACATAAATATGACGTTGAAAATTGTAATAAAAATTTTGAAAGATATTTTTGAGATATCGACGTCTTCTTTTAAAAGAAGTTTCAAGAGACAATTCCTATGCCTAATGCTCAATCCACGATTAGTGGATATAACTATTAATTCTTCTTCTTCAATTAATGTTAAATGATCAACTCCCCAACTTATAGACGGCGGAGTCTCATAGGCTGAAATGGAAATTTTTTTTTTTTAACAATGAAAATCACATAGAAGTTCACACTTCTAGTAGCCAAGCATGGAAGTGGCTGCTCTCTTCGTATCTCGGAAACATTCTTTAGCACTTTATACGTGAATAAAGAAGAAAAATAAATCAGAAGGTTAGTTGTTCATAATGAAAGATGTCTCTGAATGGGAAAACTGACAAGAAAAACAGTAATTATATTTATTTTATATCTGGACACATATTTATCTGGAATACCACAGGGAGGCATCTGGAATTCTTCTAGCTTGCATTGGTGCGCACCTTTTGAATACCATTGTATTAAAAAAATGCAAAAGTGATGAGTCAAATGTTTTTTATTTATCGGTTGCGTATTTTAAAGTATTATTTAACAACGACATCATATACTTTATTTAGCGCAATTTTGATACGGAATATATTTTTGCAATAAATCTTGTGGAGAAATAACAAATTACATACTAGATAGGTATCCTGCACATTATTGACAAAGGATCTAATCTTCCAATCTGCAATAAAATTGAAAATATTGAATAAACATATTTTATTCAATATTCAATATTGAATAAAATTTATTTTATTAAAGATTTTCTATTTTAGTGAAGATTGGATAGATTCTAGCTATATAGATTGCTAGATTTTAAAATAGGATTGGGCGATTCTATTTTATTGCAGATTGTATACTACATGTAAAGAATAGGATTGAATGCGACCTGCAGTTTAATCGTTCCTTTATTAAAACTTTCATTGTAGTGTGCAGGTTGGACAATCATATTGCAGCTGGGTGTGGTTGGATTGAGATACGCGAGGCACAGGTTGGAGAACTAACAGCTTTATTTACACACACACCATATTTAACACATTTAAAGGTATATAATTATAGATTCGAGGAACGATTTCACTTCTAGGCCGAAATTCGGTTACTCAGATACGCGCAGGGTGCGCGAAAGATACTTCCTCTCCGGGTGAGAGTCTGTAGGCCAACTAATAAATATATTTTCTCTCTGGATAAGAGACTAAATTAATTTTTTTCAGCGGAATACAGGTTGCGCTGTACTTCCTCTCAGGTAAGAGTCTCGGTGCAAACTGATCATTTCTCCTGAACACAACAGGGAACGCTCATACCATTGTATAGGAGGAAGCATTGTTGCATCACATGTTTATCGTAATATAATTGAAGACAGCAATATTCATTTAACACTGAAATGATATTGAAAATAATATGATTACAATCGTAGATGAAGTAAAGTAAAGACTTTTTCGAGTTTATATGTAACTAATAGTCTGATTGGTGGAGGCAAAATGTTTGTTTTTCCTTAACAATACTTCGTTTAAAATACCACATAATAACGCAATTCAGCATGTATTCGAAACCTAACGCGCATGAATAAAACCCCAAGATCAGTCATTTAACTTTTTAACAATGGCCTTTCCAATCAAGTCATTTCAAGTTTAAACATTGTAAAAATGAAACTTTTATGCATGTAAAAAAAAAAAAAAAAGCCACACTCTAGTATAATGGATAACACTTTTGGCAAGGTTATGACAACACTTGTGGCAACGCGCACCGCTGGTGAGCGTTAAGGCGGAAGTTCAGTCCGCTGGAGGCTTGTTGTAAACATTGTTTCAAAAAAACTAGGAGACTCGATGATGTTTATGATATTCAGCATCTTGCTTCGTGAGTCAGATTACCTCGTGGAGTTTTCCGGATTTTCTCATACGATACGCAAATGCGGGGTAATTCCCCCTAAAAGTCCTCCCGAAAGGCACTGTCCTACTTCTTCAGCGACACGGGGTCATGTCAGACTTCTACCTACGGGTGCTCTGTCGCAACAGAAGCTGGCCCTTTTCCTCCATACATGAGTAAACTACACATGGGATGTCGTTCCTCACTGCAGGATACTGCGGATTAGACACAACAAAAGGAATCACATTCATGTATTTTACTTTATAAAGCAAATCTTTTTAAATGAAAATGATGCATCGATAATATTTGTTCCTTACGAAATGTTTGACACCTTGCCATGTAAAACAACAACAACAAAAAAAAATAATTAATTTAAATAATTACAAAAATTTAAGGATTTATTTATTCAAATTAATTTACTATTTATCGTAAATAGCGGCTTTTCATTAAACAAATTTTTAAAAATGGAATTGTTTTGTTATTCTGAGCTATAAACAATAAAATGACTTCAATTTGGAAAAAATGTTTGATTGTTAAAGATTCGAGTTTTGAAAATATAATTTTAAGAGGAAAAAGAAAAAAAAAAAAAAAAATTATACATTAATTGTAATAAAAGAAATTCCAGAATGTTGAAAAAGATAATAAGAATAATTAGAATTTTTGTCATCGAAAAGTATAATTTAATTTAAAAACAGTATATGTACATCTAAAAATTAATAATAATAAATGTCCAACAACTACCTTCCGGGTTGCAATTCAAAAACAAACAAGTTGGTATTTCATAGAACAAATAGCTTAAAAGTCTACAAGATTCCACGAATCCCGAAAATCACGCATTGCAAACAATTTCACAATCGTCTGAGCACGCATTAACAATCGAATGCGCAAATAAGGCAAACCTTCCGTCTTTGCACATTCCCCTTTCTTGGCTGAATAAAAAAAAAAAAAAAAAATACTTTTGCACCACAAACCCATTTGCCAGCCAAATCTGCGCATTCTTGTCACTTTAAGAAACCATGAACTCTTCCCCCAAAAGCGCAACTTAATTATGGGAGGGTGGAAGAAATTGACTAACAATTCTCCAAGTGAGTCAGCTTATTTCCATTCATGAGCATTTTCGGGGGCCGTCACAGAGCTGCCGTGCGTCACGCGTCACGTGACCCACTGCCCCAGCGGACGGACGGACGGGCGGTGGCCATTCCGGAGAAAGTAGCGACAGGTTGCCCAGAATTGGCTGCTTATCTCTCTCGGATATCCGTTTGTGGCTGTTGCACTTTTTTTTTGTTTTTGTTTTGTTTTTCTTTTTTGGAGTTGAAGAACCGCAACGAGACAGTAAATGTTGATAAACTGCGCATGTCATTTAAACAAGTTGGGGAAACAAGACTTTTTTTTCTGTTAATTATTTCAATTTATCTCTTTTGTAATACATTTTTAAATGTGCTAATGATTAAAGAAAGCGCATACGAAAACGATTAAAAAATAAATAAACATTTGAAATAGATAAAAATAAAATAGTTGCAGACAAACAGGTTGGTATTTGAAAACGTGTAATCCAGACAAAGAAATGTAATAATGTAAAAATTTTACATTCTTTTGGGAATGGTTTTCAAGCGGAAAAAAGCATCTTAAGCTAAAGCTTTATTAAGCATCTAATGTTTGATTTTACTGCCTATAGTAAATTATTTAATTATTAATTAGTTATATTATTAATTAATTATTAAATTAATTAATACCTAAATTATTATATTTTTTATTACGGATTTTTTCTGTTAATTCATATATTATTACCGAAAATTTGCTAACAAAAATTGACGCGAGGGAATAATTTGTCAAATAAATGAAATACATTAAACATTTTTTTTTTCTTTTATAACTGTATGTTAATATAAAAAAAATTAAATAAAATTGAAAAACATAATTAATATTGAGCATTATTTACTATTTATTGTGTGTTTTTACACATATCTAATAGGAAAAATTAATCAAACAATAATGCCAAGTTGCAGATCTTTTAGCCACTAAAAAAGTGTTACCAGGTGCACCACGGGGAGGTAGATCTTCTGCGCTCCCTCTAAATAAACATAAATGTCAAAAAAAAAAAAAAAAAAAATGAAATAAAATAAAATTAACTAAATAAATAATAATAAATAAACAAAAGTGGTTCAATATATTCTATGCATAAGGTTTTTATTATTTTTAAAAAATATTTCGATCTCAAAAAATAAAGATATGACACGACATTCCTAGTAACAGAAAATAAAAGTTTTTGCAAATTTTATTAAGAAATATCTGTGTAAAATGAAAGGTTTGAGATTTCAAATAACTTACCTTAAATATTGTAAATTGACTAAATAAAGCTTCTAGCTCTCGGTGCCACAGGTTTTCGGGTTCGAGTCCCGGAGGTGCCATGGTTGTTTGTAGTGATTCGAATCCACCTTAAATCGTAGGTTCCGATCTAATATGGCTGTAGAGCGTTAGGCGTAGGGCTGATAACCCTATCCCGTAAAAAGAAAAACATCTCCTGTCTCGAAATCTGCCAGTTGACAGACGGTCTTGGCCCACCATAGGATTGTTGCGCCAATGAAGATGAAGTAATAAAACTATCATTCTTACCCAAGAATTGCCAGTAATTTTTTTGCATCTTTGTACTGTTAACATTTATTTTTAAAAATACAATAGCGTTAGTTTGGAAAGTTTCTTTTCTCCGCATTTCATCTAGGGCTTCCATTGATTTGCTTATCGTATGGGAGAAAACCTAAAAATCCCACCAGGACCGGCAGACTGTTGATGTTCTACCACGTTCTCACAATCGCCATCGAGTCTTCTCATTTCTGACAGCAGTGACTGCAACGATACCCGCAGTGGATTTGAACTTGAATCATCCCTGCACGCTAGCTGTGTATTTTACTACTGGGCCACGAATCGGACTGAATTTTTATTACAATCTTTTATTTCAGTTTCATTTACTATTCTATTTAATTAATGAAGCTAAAGTTGCCTGGTACATAGAGTGTTGAGCATCTGAACTGAGATAGCTGGATTTGAAACCCAACAAGTAATGGCGAACTTAAAACAATGAATATATGTCAATATATCAAGAATGAGCCCGATAAAACCGTAGGCTGGAAAGTTTATCCGACGGGATCGAAGAAGAGTGGGAGGATAAGAACCTTAGTTACCAGCATTGGAGATGTTTTATCCAAATCGTAGTGGCAGAACGGACTCGTGGTTCAGTGAAAACATGCGCAGCTAGAGTGCAGGAGAGCTGAGATTTGAATCCGCTAGCGGTATGGTTGTGGTAACTGCTTTCAGAAACGAGGAGTCTCGATTACGATTGTGGCAATGTGTTTTTCTCGATAGTCAGGCTGCCTAATGGGACTTTTTCGGGTTTTCACCCATTCGACAAGCAAATTCGGGGCAGTTACCCCTAAATGTACTCCCGGTAAGCACTGCTGTTCGTGGTATGCACAAAGGCTCACCTATATTCCAAACCCCTTTTAATTGGTAAGGGGCTACATAGCCCTTGGTACGGTGGCAAGGTATGGAGAAAAGACCGACCGAGCTTTCCCAATCGTATGGCAACGTGTAGGAGGGGAAGTTCGAATCCAGTGGCGGCATCTGTTGCAGTCACTGTTTTCAGAAATGAGGAGACTCGATGTCAAATACGACAATATGTGTAAAAGCGTTTCGCATCGCTATTCAGACTGTCTGGTGAAAGTTTTGGGTTTTTTTTTTTCCTATATGATACTCAAATTTGGGGAAGTTATCCCTAAAAGTAAGGTCCTCTCTTATCACCCATTGGCTGACTATGTCTGAGATACATAAGTGGTACATGAGGCCTACCGATTTTCAATAAAAAAAAAAAAAAAAAACTCTACCATTACTTCTCCCAAAGTGCATCCCGAGTAATGGTGAATTTTCAAGAATCTACATTATAATGGCAAATGAACTCGGCTCCAAATTCCTCCACATTTGAAAGCAGCACTTAAGTGTTGTATATTTCATTATCAATTTTGCCTTTTGTGAGAGTTATTATATGTTATAGAACTTAAATTTTGATAATTGTATATTTGCAAGATTAGCTCTGAAAATAATCAATAATATTAACTTAAAATGCTTAGTAATATTAATGTTAAATGTTCGCATTATGGCAAGACTAACCAGAAAAAAAAAAATCAGTACTTTATACAGAATTAAAAATGCATTTCGATCCGGACCACTATAGTGATAAAATGCATGTTATATAAATATCGATAATGTTTAGATTTTCAAAAAGGTAAAAATGAAAATGTGATGTTAATCAAAAATAATGAATTAAGTTTTAAGAATTTCATAGTTATTTGAATTAAAAAAAGTTATTTTATGTTAAAACTCCTTTTGAACAACAAAAAAAAAAAAAAAAAAAAAGAGTTTCAATTCATTATTTTAATAAGGATGTTACAATTTTAAGTGTGTATCATGTCTTTTCACAACTTTTTATTACGCTGGGGATGACTGTCATAAATCAGTTGGCAAAAATAGAGTGTTTGTAACAAACTACGATTGAGAAATGTGAGTTACACGCTTCCCGTAATGCACCCAGGGTAATGCTGAATCTGCTATGTATCCCTCATTATAATTGATAGTGATAGTTATTTGAAAATAATATCTAAAGTGAAAAAAAAAGGATCTTGCCACATTTACTGGGTAGTATGAATAAACTGTTCATTTATTTCACTGGATTTGAGCTAGGAATGCTCAGTTCTGTTCAGAAAACTGTTCATTCACTGAAATGGTACTCACAGTATAAAACCATATATATAACAAAATATAAAAGTACACATACCTATGCCCCCTCACCACTGGAAGCAAAAATTTCAAAATGTATTTTTATTTTATTACTTAAAGTATGCATTATTAATAAATGTGTATTTGTATTGTAAGTGCATTTATTTTTATTATATTTATTTATTGTTTATATTTCTTTATTTATTTTGATGGTTTTCAACATTATCATAACATGTGAAATCTGGGAAGTTGAAAACATAAATTTAACTATCACAATTGTAATAAAAAACAACAACATGTCTTTTTAGTCATTAAAAATAAATAATATTATTGCGCGACAAAGAGAAGTGAAAAAGGAACAAAAAATAATTGAGAGCGCATGCGCATCAGCTTTGCTTTTACTTTCCCGATTCAGCGCGGAGATGCGCGTTTAACCCAGAGTGCGCCTGCGCGTCGAGAAGTGAAGTTCTGCTTTCATCGTATGGATAAGTGAAGAATGCGGATGCCCATGATTCATAGTGCGACGATGCGATTCAATTTATTGCATAATTTTTTTTCCCTAATTCGAACAAAGATTCGAGTGTTCCGTCCTTTTTTTTTTCTTCTTTTGCGTGATACTGTGCATGTAAAAAAGAACGCAATGCTCGAAAATTTGGTAATCAGTTAGCTTTGAAAAAGAAAATGAGCTGATATGTGAAGTTTCAGTTTTTCTAACTTTTACTAAATAAAGAAAAATAGCTTTAAAATAAAATCATGAATTTGAAGAATATAATTTCAGTTATTATTTTGATGCTAATTAAAAAGCTGATAATAAGTTATGATTCTAGATTTTAAAATCAGCTTCATCTTTCACTCATGATCACTATTATTCTGCATGAGATAATATTTAATGGAAGCAACATTTAACTTTAAATGTGGCTTCCACGACTATGAAGTTAAAATGGCAAAAACAGTTACAAAACTAGCTACAACAATAAATAAATAAATGGGATTATTTTAAAGAAACAATGTATAATAAGGACATAAAATGGTTTGTTGTTGTTGCAGATTCGTGGCCAAGTGATAATGAAAACATTTAGCATTCAAGGTTTGAATCCTTTTCAAATATATGCGTTTATAAGCAACGTGTACCAGTAACGTGCAGGGCTGATATTCGAATCCACTGGTGGCATCGTTGTAGTCATTGCTTTCAGAAACTTGAAAACTCGATGGCAATTGTGACAACGTGAATAAAGCATCTCGCGTTCAAAATGAGGGGAGTTTTCCAGATTTTCTTCCATACGATACGCAAATGTGTATCAATTACTTAAAAGTTCTCCTAGATGCCAATCCTATATTCTTCGCCCCTCGGCGGGTAGTTCGTAGCATAGATGTGGAAAACGAGCCCCAACGATGTGCCATTAAAAAAATTGTTTGTTGGTTTGATTTATAACCCGCTAGTAATATTCGAATCCGCTTGTGACGTACATTGCTGAAACTGTTCTTAAAAACGAGGAGATACGATAGTATTGTGCGTTATTATGTAAGCATCTCGTATTGACAAGATGGTAATTTTAAGGGTTTTATCTCATATGACCTACTAATTCGGACAATTGGCCTAAAAGTCTCTCTGGAAGGTAATGCCATCCCATTATCCGTCAGTGGGTTCTTCGTTTAATAAATAAGTGGAGCACCAGACCCACCGATGTACAATCGCAACAAAATTATTAGTTGTCCAATACAATTTAATGAATTATAAGTAAGAAAGTTGACAAATATTATTGTAAAAAGCTTTTATTGTTTCTTTGTTTATATTTTATTAAAGATATCATGAAATAAAGATAAAATTTAACAATAACTAAATAAAAAAAATAATTTATGCATTTTTTTTTTCTTCAGATCTGAAGGTGAAGCTTCACAGCTGAATCATCAGTTTATATCGTACACACGAAACAAATGTGCTTCACTTTTAATATGAAAAAAAAAAAAAAACTTTAGGAATTATTATTAATTTTGATTTAAAGATTCATTTTTAAAAATTTTTTTAAATGCAATTTGGAAACTGCATACTTCATTTATAGATAACCTGCAATGTTTGCTTCATCTTCTACTTTGTTGACGAGCACGTCACGAAGGCGACGCTGGCTCACGATGAGTCACAGGTGAAGATGAGGGTTCCGGGCGCTGCCTTGTCTGCCACCTTGCAACCTGCAATGTAAAAAGAAATCCTTTCAATGGCAATATACAAGAGAATGTTTCAACAAAATACACTATAAAGTCATACGTAATAGTAGCAAAACCTGAAATTTCAATAATTTCTTATTTATACCTCAGAATAAGAAATTGACTTAAAATGGAATATATGCTGATTGTTGATACTTTTTCAGCTAAAATTATTTATGAAGATAAACAAGTAGTATATAAAAAAAAAAAATTTTAAGTCAATTCCTACTTTTTTTTTTTCACTCTATTACAGAAAGTACTTTATAAATAATTTTCATTCAACTTAACAAATTTTTATGGAATTTAAATCTAAAAAAACTAAAATTAATGAATTAAATTTAATTACTGAATGAATATTTGAAAAAACTTATTTACATCAATTGTCATCCACTACAAGTTCAAAAAAAAATGTATTTGAAGTTGAGTGGATGAATAAAAAGTATTTCATGCACGATTGGAAATTTGAACAAGATATATATAGGGAGAGTATGAGCTAATAGAAGGAATTGAAAAAAACTCTACAGAATAAAACATTAAAAAGATTTACTAAGTTAATTTTGATTTTTATAATACAGTACAATTGTATTAAGCAGGCTATTATGTTCCAGCGTAATTTTAAGGTTAATTCTTTAAGGTAAAAATTAAAATAATGAATTAATATTTAGAAATTGCAGTTTTGCTCGCACGAGATATTTATACACTATAAACAGTAAATTTTTGTATTAACAGAAAGAGGAAAGCTATTGGTTGTAGCGAGTGTCTTCTATCAGTCAGAGACGGCTGAATGGGTAACATCTGTCATCTCATGATCTCCTGTTGAAAACTCATAATTTGGCTTTCTGTTAAGTTTCAGAGTAAAAACATTGAAGATGGTTTTATGTCAAGTTAACAACTTGTTATACTATTAAAATCGTAATTAGCAGGTAAATGTAAAATAATTATTATATTATTAATATTAATTATTAAATAATAATTATATCTTACATTTTTTTCAGATATTCTCTTTTTTTCACTTAGCGCAATGCTATTCTTCAGTTTGGAGTGTGATCACCTCAAATAACTATACAAGCATGGCAGTGAAGTTCCATGCCTAATGTGATGTTGTTTATTTATTTGGCAAACAAACCCCATTGCTGTGTCAAGGCAGTTTGAAGACACTGAAGGGTTAAGTGCAGTAGTACGTCTCACTGGGGCATTCTAAAAATACTCAATCGGGGTCAAGACTGGAGAACATGCCGACCAATCTATACGCACATTAGTCAGTGTCCTCACTAAGATTATTCGCCACCGATTGAGCCCTATGTGGTCTATCATTAGTAGGATGAAGGAGTCATCTGCATGAAAGCGAACAAATCGATCCAGAATGTCATCTTTCTATAATTGAGCAATAATGGTATCTCTTGGGAAGATATACGTATCTCAATGTGACCATCCAAAGAGATACTGCCCACACACATGACAACTCTGACATTTCATGGATATGACTAAGATAAAAGCGAATTCCTGGCTCACACCGCACAAGCAATCACTTGAAAACAAAATGCCAAGCTGAGCCACTTTGAAAACAAAATCTGGGTTCATCAGTAAAAATCTCAAACTTTCATTGACTTGCCCTTCAGTTGACATGCGTGCATACCGAATTAAATCCTTCATTTAGGTAACCTGATGTGAGGGATATGCGTCATGTTGAATGTCTTGCATACAACCTTCCTTCATGAAGCCTTCTGTGTACAGTTGATTCAAATGCAGCAGTCTAATGTCTGCTGTAAGAGAAGATCTGAAGTTTGTTGAGAAAGAAGTTATGTGTAGTTAACTGCCACATTCACAGCTTTAAGTCTTCTTTGGTTCTACCTTCTAGAAGCTTAATTTGTTCCACAAATCAAACTAAATTTAAATATACAACTAAAGTACATAGCTTATGTATTACAGAAGAGCAAGCATTCAACTATCATGTCCCATTCACCAGAATTGACTCAGACCCACTTCTAATAGACCAATGAATTGTCATCGTAATTTTACATAAAAATGATGTCAAATAATCGTATCTAAAACATGACTATCTCGAAATTTTCCTACGTGGGTTCTACTTGCAGAAATTGTAGAAGCTATTTAAGCCAGTTTTTGGCAGCTCTCCTTAGCAGTCAAAGTTAAAAGTTATCAGTTAAAATACATCAGCTTCACTAATTTGCATATCGTATTCTAAAAAGCAGCCTTACGTGTGCTGCATATTTTATATGAAAATGTACTTATTTTTTGGCCTTACAATCGCAATTTTTCTGATGTTTTTCTTTAACCTTTGGAAATCAGTGTGTACGGCAAAGTTTTTCTTTATTTTCAAATTTAAAATATCCTAAAATTAAAAGCATTCAATATTAAGAATATTTTATGTAGTTTTTGTTTTAAAAAGAGGAATATATACATAAAAATTACTAGATATCAAACCAGATCAAACATTCTTTTACCACGTGACTGTCACCATAGCAAGAAATAAACATTACTGCTTTGTACCAACATCTTACTTTCAAAGTTTTTACATATTTGTCACGTTACATACGTGGGTGTAAGATGGCAATTCTCGAGTCATAAAATAGCCAATCCATGCTGGAAAAAACAGAGTGCCCTCGTTTTACGCGGTCACAGAACTAAAAATCCAAGAGCACCTGCGATTAAATATTCCTTTTAAAACAGTGATTCAGCTGCTTTTGTTTGAGCAGCAGATGTTTGAATTCTTATTAGAAGAGGTATGCTTTAAAGGTAGACGTTCCATTCTGAATTTCTCTCTCACTGCATGATTGGATGCTGATAAAAAAAAAAAAGCAAAACCAAAATTTGGGATAGGAATATTGCTTTATATAAATGTCTTATTTCATTATTTAATGCATGTTTGATTTTTATATAAATTTTATTTATGAATATATTGGAAATATGAAAATAATTTGAAGGAGCTTAAATTTATTCCGTTAAGCTGCTTTGGATTCCTGACCAATGCGAGCTTGAACAGCTTGGTGTATTGCAATATAGGCTACTGAATTTATAAAACTTACATTTTTGACGAACTGAAAGCTTTAGCGCCTGTGGGTAGTGTTGAGCTCCATAAATCTGCAAAAACCGGATAGTTCTTCTTGGGCTCTAATAGAAAGGTGAAAATCCGCAAGGGTTTGGCCCAGATTTAATTGGCAAAATGGGGGGTGCAATGTGGTATATCCTGGTACCCCTTCATGGTACACCCTGGATAGGGCAGTCTCCATTACATATCTGCGTTTCATTTACAAATTACATCATAACAAAATGTATGTCACTGAAAAACAATATCTTTAATGCAAAACTGAATGTTTAAAAGGCAAAGAACAGAGGAATTAAATTTATAAGATTTTAATGTGACTTTTATTAAATTTTTTTTTCACTTTGGATTTCAGTTGCGAAGAAGTTCAGTTTGGAGTTCAGTATTCTTAGACGTTACATATATAAATTGATTGTTTTAATTAATAATGATTTTTTTTTCCCGACTTGTTGGAACGAAATAAATTCAAATTTATGGAACAAATCACTTTAAATTGTAACAGGTACTTACAAATATATTTTCGGCTCACCTAAAAAAAAAAAAAAAAAAAGAAAATATGTATTTTTTTCTTTGTTGATGGTTAAAATATAGTAGAAATAAATACAAAAGCATTAAAGACGAGTTGGCTAAAATTAATCCAAATTATACACATAGTAGTTAGAATCCATAAGCTTTAAGACCTAAGATAAGTTCATGTATTAACTATTAATCGTTAATATGATGAACATTTTTTTAATACTATGATAATTGATCCTTTATTAATATGCAGTCCCTGGTCAAATTATTAATTCCCTTCAAATATCTTAATATTATTTTTTAAATGAAGGGTCTATTTCATGATTTTTGCTTATGAAATGCTACCTAAGTACTTTTTATTATGAAATCTGTATTATAAATAATAAAAACATTTTGAATGTTATAGACTATTTTTTATTATATCCATAAACAAATACAGAGGAAGTAGAACTAAGTATTTTTTATTTTTATTTTTAATACTTAGTCGGGTAGCCTTTCGCAACGTTTTGGACTTCCGTACTTTTTTTCGAATGTTGTTGATACTTGATTGTTGATTGATGATGATGAATGCAGATGTAAATGTTCTTTTTAATTAATTTTGTTTTTGTAACTATCATCACTTTTTCCTGGTTTCGCTTTACAAACTTCCACACGTTCTCAATTGATTCCTATCCGGTGAATTTCTAGGACAAGCTAACAGAGTAACATTACCTTCGTGTAAAAACTTTAGAGAACGAGAAATATGATATGAAAACATGATGTTCTCCATGCGGAACTAATCCCTTAATTAAGGTAATAATCTGTTTTCGCCTTGCCACTAATGATTGAACATATCATTGCTTTGGTAGCCTGTCTCACGATCTGAATAATAAAGTTTGGAAAATATTATTCACTAGGGCATCTTTGGAAAAAAATTGGTCTTGTTGCTCATAATTTTAAATGTGCTCGTATCGCTGAAGCAGACACCGAAATAAAAATTATAAAAATAAAAAAAAAAGACTTTGAAAATAATTTTAGAAATAAATAAACAAAACTAGATATTCTCAAGGGGCTTGATTGGACAAATGACTAGCGTTCTAATGCTCGGTACCACAGGTTTCGATTCTAGTCTCTGCGATGTCACGAATGTTTGTAGCAGTTCGAATCCACCTTTAAATCGTAGGTCTTGGGCTATTAGACTGTAGAGTGTTGGGCGTTCTCTATCCTGCAAGAAGAAAACATTTCCCTGTCTCTAAATCTGCCAGTAGGCCTTGGCCTCCGATGAGGCTGATGGTCTAATGAAGAAGAAGAAGCTATTCATAAAAAATCATGAATCGTGAATAATACTGATTTACAGAATTACAGATCTTAGTCCTGGATAGAAGGAAGGAATGAATTCTTTCACTTTCAATGTGTGGAATTTATGAATGGGATCAACATAAATTCCACATGTTGATCCCATACATAAATTCCACATGATTATGTATGTGTTTATGAGTTGGTTCTAAACGACTTGGTGTTCAATTTTAATGCTTTACAATTCATTCTAATACTGAAATATCAATGTTTTCAATATCAATATCAATGTTTGAAAATCGATTTTGCTACAGTAAAGCAAATAAAATCTTATGTAGCAAAATCGATTTTCAATACAATTTTTTTAAACAATCGATCTAAATGAATATGAGTCTCGGACAGAAATTTGGTTTTCTTTTAGGAGACAACACATTCATTTATTCAAATTTTTTTGTCATATATCTCACAAATGATTCTGAGACATGTAATCTTCAGGAAATTTCATTTACATTTCGATCTAAGAAATGGAATTTAAAACTTTCTCGAATCAACAAGATCTTTCTATGGATTGAGTCACTTGTTTTATCATTATAAAACTAAACGATTTAATTTATTTTATAGTAGCAACACATTTATTGCTACATGAACTATTCCTAAACAACCAGAGAAATAAAAATTAAAAAAAAAGAAAGAAAAAAAAAAATGCTACCGTCATCCTTATCACAGGTGCAACTGAAAAACTCAGTGTCTTCCGGTGCAGATTACCAAAACATCCTTCCCACCAGAAAATAATTGGCAACATAAATAAACCAATCCGAATAAAAAAAATATTTGTTTTACATTACATGCATTACCTTAATTAATGGTATATCGCAAAAAAAAAAAAAGTTCGTCCAATAATTTGGCCATGGACAGTATTGATGTCATTCAACAACTTTATTTTATGCATATTTTTCTTTTTTTTTTTCAACTTGAAAATGTTTTTAGAAAGTAATCATTTACATTGTGAATGATGCATTGTTTATAATATTAATTATGCATGAGACAAATTATAACTGTAACCGTTAGCAGAATAGTATTCAAGTTCCATTTTGTTTTCGAGTTCATTCAAGTAATTCGGTCAATGCACGCAAATATTGCTGATTGAATTTTCTGATCGAGTGAACTTTACTGAATATGTATGAGATTGAAATTAGATAATATGAAAATTAAGAAAAAAAAATTTTATAAGGATATTTCGTTAATATAAAATAATAAATAACTGCAATTTTAATATGTATATTTAAGGTAAGATGTAAATATCTAAACAAATAGAGAATTGCAGTTATTATTTGTAAACTTGAAATAAACACAAAATTCATTTCTTGTTGTTTGAAATTTCAGTAGCCATTTAATTTTTTTTTAAGAAAAATGAATCATTATCCCTTTAATCCTTTATTATTTATATTTTTTGATTCATAGAATTTTGGATATTGTTTTGGACAGCAGGAGTTTTCGTGTCTGATCAGTTTTTTTTTCGCTTCCTTGACCACTTCCAACGTTTTTTATTGCTTTATTTATCTTTTTTAAATTTCTTTCACGTGTTTTTTAAATCGGTTGGGATTCCATAATTATGGTTTTTTTTTAAAAAATAATTTATGTAATTCTACTTATGGTTTTGTTTTTTAAGTTCTTTCTCGTGCATTTTTATAAAATTGTTTGGAAGTCTATAGATTTTTTATTTTTTTATTTAATCTGTTTTCTTTTTAAACGATAACTGACGAACATAATTTATTGCCTGAAGATGATTTATTGACACTTGAAAGAAAAAGTATCAATAAATCATTGTTTAAGATAGTCAATATGCGTTTTGTTCTTACATTAAATTCTAAATTTTATGGGTAACCAGTATATTGACCTAGTCGATTATATTAATAATTTTTTTATGTTATTCTCAAGTAATGAAAATTACCAAAATTTTAAAGTTCATTAAAATTTTAATGTTTTAAAATAACTAAAATTTCTTATTGGGCCACTTTCATAAAAATACAGGATTTTTTTTTTTTTTTTAACGTTTGTGAGTACAGCAGAATGAGAGAGATAAATTATAAGTATTTAAAAAAAAAAAAAATCAACTTAAAGTCGAAAAATTAAAAGCCGATAGATCTATAGATTTAAAATACATATAAAGATAAAAATATAAATAAACAAAAATTGATGTGTTCGCAATTTTAAATTGGCAAGATAAAATGTTAGAAAATATATGTATATATATATATTGAAATTTTTAGAACAATTCTATTACTTCCTTTGTATAAGATAATATATTATTTTTTAAAAAAAAAAATTTTATATGCTTTTGAGTTGAACTCTTTCTAAAATTAATATATATATATGACTTTTTTTATCAAATATAATGGAACATTTAAATACAAAGTCAAATTTTTATTAAATGTAATTTTATAACATTAAAATATTCTCTCATTTTATTTTTATATAAATAACTCAATCATAATAATTTAAGTGAATATACAGAGCCAAAATTGAGAATTAGTAATTTATTTAAACAAGCAAACAATTTGTCTTAAAAATCTTAATTCAAATCATTATAAAGTAAATATTTTATGTTATAATACTTTATTTATTATTATAAAGTAATTATTTTATGTTTCTCAATTTGGTTGAAAAATAAATAAAGAAATTTAAAAAATAGAAACAGATAACTTACTTATTCAAAACAAAGTAAATAATCGACTGGCACGGTATACAGGTTATCCATAAAATTTAGATTTTAATGTAAGAACAAACGCATAACAGCCATCTTAAAAAAAAAAAAGACTATAGAATTCCAAACGATTTTCTTTCTTCTAGAAATCTCATTTTCCCTTTGAAATAAAATTGTCTTTGCTTTCACCAGACGATCTTTTAGAACAATTTACAATATTTATTTATATTTTATATAATACTAATATAAATATTTTTTATAATATTTATTTATTTATTTTATAATATTTATCTATTTATTTTATAATTTTTATCTATTTATTTTATAATATTTATTAAAAAATATTTTTTAAATTAAGAAAGTTTTTTAATGAATAAGTTTTCAATTCATCAAATGATGCTAAGGAGCCATCTGTACTATTCTGGCCAGTAATGATTTCAAACTGATTTGGTAATTTATCTGGTATATATCAGATTTATGCAGATTTATATCCTTGTTTAGTCCCTAAAGATTTTTTGTGCTGCATAATTGTCTACAATTTCCTGCATAACAAAAGGGGAAGCTAAGCAGAATAATGCAGCAATTCCCCTTATTCCCTTCGGCTGTCACAAAAAGGGAAAACTAGATAGAATACTTCAGTAATTCCCCTTAAGGGAGACAATTTACGAGAGTTAGGGATTGCTTTTCCTTTGTTGCTTCTCTTCTTCCCTAACAAATGAAATTAACTGTGGAAAAGTAGGGAAATAAATAAAAAAGAATGATGAGTGCTCTGTTAAATTTTTCAATTCCTTCTATTAGCACACACACTCTCCTATATATATCTTGTTCAAATTTTCAATTGTTCATAAAATACTGTTTATTCATCCACTCACGTTCAAATACAATTTTTCTGAACTTGTAGTGGATGACACTGGATGTTAATACGGTTTTTTCAAATATTAATTCATTCATTGAATTTAATTAATTAATTTTAGTTTCTTTTAGATTTAAGTTGTATGTATCTACTAATAGATGGCGCCAGATAAACTTAAAAAATGAATGAAAATTATTTATAAATGACTTTCTGCAATAGAGTGAAAAAAAGTAGGAATTGACTTTTACATTTTTTTTTTTTTTTATATTACTTGTTTCTTTTTAACTTTGACGAATATTTTATGATTTAGTTATTATTATTATTTTTTTTTTTTTTTTTGTTATATGTTCTTCGAATTTGAACTGAATTACAAAATATCAACAAGGTATCAGTAGGTTAAAAATACTGTATAGTAGCAACTGTTGATCTAAGTAAATAAAAAGCTGAAAAAGAATATTGTAAGAAATTTAATGATTTAATTGTTTACATTTCTTTTAGAATTGATTTATTGCGGTGGAATTCAAAGCAGATCTAAATGTGTTTAAATAAGTAGTATACTATATATAGTGATAAAGACATCAATTATTAATATTGAAGATTTCTAATTACATCTTGTAATTAATCCAGATTTTTTTCCTTTCAAGATAATGGGCTGCATGACCTTGAATGGGTCAGTTAAAGCGTGGATGTCAGTTGTGGCATGCATAATTGATCTTTTAGAAAGAGGTTTCATGTTCGAAACTCATTCCCATAACTAGAATTACTTAGAAAATAGGCTAATATTCACTTTGCAAGGCCTGAGGTCTACTTGTAATATGCGCATTCGATGTTCGATTCGAAATTCGTGAAGAGTTGTCGAATCGAACGTTTTTATGTCTTGGCTGGATACAATATGTCTGTAGAATGACAAGTTTTCCAGTTGATTCTAAAAGGAAGTCTCTAACTTTCCAGATGGCACGATTGGAAGTGCTGGTTCCAAATTTCCGTGAGAAAAACAGGTGTAAAAGTTTCCTATGGTACTATCTGGATAACGCTGAATCTGCTACGCATGCCATTCTAATGTCATTTACCTTAAGACAACATGAAGCAACATGATGCGTTGTGTGGAGTTAATTAACTTGACTAGATGTTTTGAGATTTATGCTCACTGAAACTGCTTTATCTCAATTTATCCAAATTCTGTTAAAAATACTAGAGATAAAAGAACTGGTTAACTGTGCGGGTATTTCCAGTTTTTCTTTTTAATGCGTAATGCAAATTTAAGCAATGACAAATTATTTGAACGGCCAACAGTTTAAAAAAATAAATAAATAAAAATAGCTTGAACAACGATTGAAGTGGTTCGGAACCACTTTAAACCGCAGGAAAAGAAACTTTCTCCTGTCTCAAAATCTACCAATAGACAGACGGTCTTGATCCACCATGGGCTGTAGTGCCAGAGAGTTAGTTATAAGTAATATATTTTAATTTTTATAAATGTTTCAGAAATTATTTTGAATTCATAAATTAAAATTTGTGAAAGTTTTTATACCTTTATAACAATGCTTATATATACTAACTAACTCCCTGTTACTACAGTTCATAGTGGGCCAAGGTCATCTGTCTATTCACAAATTTCGAAACAGGAAATGTTTTCTTTTTACGGGGTAGGGCTTTTACAATACGGAACTCTACAGTCATATTTGACGGAGACCTACTGTTTAAGTGAACCTACTGCAAACATCCATGGCACCACTGGGATTCGAATCCGTAACGTGTGGCACAAAGCATCAGAACACTTATATATACACAAAGTATAATTTAATAATGGTTTATATAAATAAAAATAATTTTGTATGTCATGATGTGTATTTACTAGTTAGAATTTAGAAAGAAATAAATCAACAAAAATGGGAGAAGTTTCTTCTTAAACATTTCTAAAAAAAAAGAAAATAAACAATAGATTTGCTTTATAAATATTAAAAAAATAATTTTGAATAATTAAGTTATGTTTCTTAAATTTGTCAAGTTCAGAAAAAAAAAAAAAAAACTATTTAGAGCTTTTATGATCGTTACAAAAACATATTGCTGAAAATATTGTATATTGCTTGTTTTACTATTTAGTTATTGAATTATTGTCATATAGATGCTTTAATTTCAGTTTTTAAAAAAATAAAATAAAATCGTGTTTGTTAAAAAAACAAAATATTATTTGCAAAAAGCACGTATTTATAAAAAATAATTTAAGCACATATTCATAACAAATTCATAATTTTCCTGGCTTTCACCATTATGACAGAGCAGTTACACTTGTCTTCTCTTTTTATCGCCCTTCTGTGGGTTGTCTATGCATAGTAAGCACGGAAATCACCAATAGCAACAACAACAACAACAAAAAAAAAAAACCCCTATAATATGCAATTAAAGATTGATTCAAGAAATTTTCTGCAAAAGAAAATTTAAATACAAGTTTTCTCTAATGCATTTAGACAACTTTTTAATTGGTAATATTAATAACGAACAGGATGCTTTTTAACACAAAAAATGAGAAATAATATTTTTTTTGAGAAAAAAAGTTCTTTAAATGATTTTTTTTCCTGTCTTTATTTAATTACTTGTATAACATAGTGGTCCAATTTACTGGTTATTATTACTGGTTTTACTTATTTAGTGGTAGCGATTTACTGGTTATTGTCACCAATGCAACTTACCGTGACAACCATTCAGGCTTCCAGATTTCATCAATAGTATTTTAATGGAATATAGAAAGTGTTAAGATAATATCAATTGCTTAAAAACAATTTATGAGTTAAAATGTGTTCAACTGATCCAAATGGAATTTCTTTTATTCATTTAGAATTGAAATCAATGTGTGAAAAGTTTTTAAATTCAGTGACATAAAAATTTTATTTCAATAATTCATTTTTTGCCAAATAATAATTTTGTGAATAATTAAAAAATTATTCCTTATATATTTCATATATATATATAATATAATATATATAAAGGTAGTATCAAAATAATGGAAACACCCTAGAGTAAACAGGAATCCTTAACTAATATGGCGTAGGATCGTCTGTGGTATGTAATAAAGCTTGGGAATCGGATCATACAAGTGCTGAATTGTGTTTAGACGAATATTGAACCATTCTTCATGGAGATATTGGGAAAGTTCCAGAGTGAAATTCCGGTGGAAGATATTGATTTCGATTGATCGCTTTAAAAATAGACCATAACTAGCTCTATGATATTTAAGTCGGGAGACTGTGCGGGCCAAGGTAGATGTTTCATTTCACCCTCGCGTTAATCAAACCATGATTGGACAGATTCCACAGCATGAATAGGATCGTTATCATCCTAGGAAATTCCATCTCCTGAAGGAAACAAAGTTTGCATTATAGGTTGGACCTGGTCAGCCCCAGTGATCCTTCATTTCAGGGTTACGATTGGGGTAGCAGGAAACCACTACATGGCTGCCCATACCATGACATGTCCATCTCCTTTCTTGACAGTTGGAAGGAGACAATCACGATCATACACTTGTGCAGGTATCCTCCAAACGTGCTCCCGTCCTGTTGTTGGGAAAAGTGTGAAAGAGGATTCGTCTGACCAAATAACTGCTTTCCACTTATCAGTCGACCAGGTTTTGTGGTTGTGTCACCGCTGTAGACGACGTTTGCCATTAGCAACTGTGACAAGTGGCTTGGGAATGACTGCTCTGCCGCAAATGTCCTGTTTATGAAGGTGCCTCCTAACCGCGATTATTGATGTTGGAGAATCCAGAGGGTGATTGAGCTCTGCAGTCACTTTGGTTGCAGTTGTTTTCTTTTTTTTTTATACATTACAATCTCCTTCAATACCAATCGGTCTCTTTCCCTCAACTTTGTCCTTCTGTTCACTATTTTGCTTTGCCGAGCTTGTTTTTGCCGCGCTGTATGCACGTTGTCATGACTTTAGATATCATACATCTAGAAACGCCTAAAAGTTGCGATGTTTCGGTCACAGTTGCTCCAGCTAGTCGGGCTCCTACAATTTGGCCTTTTGAAAGTCTGTGAGGTCTAACATTTTACGCTTTTGACAAAACTCCAAAACGTGTACTGCTTTAATAAAGCTATTTCGTATTACCATGATATATACTTTTTAATATTAAAAAAATACTGGTAGCTAAGATTACATTTTAATGTTTACGAAGAGCATTCTTAAATGTCACTTTTTCAAAGGTGTTTCCATTATTTTGATAATCACCTGTATATATACTGTATAAAAACTTTTTTCGAATAAAATTTTTCATGGTATTTATTTAAAATATAGAATTCTTCACTATTTTTTAAGATAACAAACTAATTTTCCATAATATATATATATATATTATCTAAACTTCCACAACATTAATGTGAAAATAAAACTGTTATATTAATAAAATAAAGCAACTAATCTATTGCATTTTATATTTATGAGAACAACTAATATACAGTTGTTTTGAAAAGTATGCAATTAGTATAAAAACAACTTATACCAGTTTATCAAATCATTTTATTTTCACAACATTTAATTTCAACACGTGGAAATAAGAACAGCAATTTGTTATGTTAAACAGCGCGCCATCTATGAATAAACAAATGATTTCCAACTAAATTAAACTACCTCAAACAGATTTGTACTAAATAACACAAATGTGATGAAAAATATTTAATAAAAGAAGTTATAATAACATATGTTACAACATCATAACTTGTTTTCCTTTAATTATGTACGGTACGGCATAATATTGTTCCAAATATTAAAAAAAAAAAAAAAATAATAAATAAATAAGTAACCATTAAATTTGTTACATTATAAAAAATTTTATTTATGGTCTACATAAAAAAATGTCTAATTTATTGCATTATTTTTGTTATAAGTAATGATGCTTGTTATAACGTTTATTCTAATGGCTATTTTATATGTTTATGTTATAATGTTTATTCAGGAGTGAAATGGTTTTCAAATGAGATAACTGATTCTATTCAATTACTATGCTCACTAAAATTAAATTGAATTTATTACTTCTTTTCAAAATTATTAACAAGATAAAAAAAATGAAATAAAATATTTCCTTAAATAAAATTAATTTTATTTCGATCATTAATAAAAGTATTCATCTAAAAACAAAAAAAAAAAAAAAAAAAAAAAATTCCGATTTTTATAAGATAATAAAAAATTTTTTTTTTTTTTTACAAATAATTGCCATCAACTTAACTATAAACAAATAAATTCGAAAAACACATGCTTTAAAGTAAAGTTTAAATGACCATGTCAAAGGCAATTAAACTTTATTTTGTGACGAAACAGGTTATATGGCGCGAGGTTAAAAGCTTTTTACTTTTTTAAAGATATTAAGAACGCTTAGATAATGATTTTGGAAAAAATTGTTTACGACAAGCATCTTTTCATACAGCACATCCCTAAAAGGAGCTTTCTTCTTTCACCCTTTTAACAGCGATGAGGAAAACGAGAGTAACGAAACCTAAATTTCGATATTTGGCGATCGATTGGCGACGGAACTCACCTCGTGGCTTGCAACCCAACTTTTGTGAGCGCTAACTGGAAAACCGCTTTCTGTCTTACTCACCAATCAAACTCGAGCTTTCAAGACGACCGTTCGCGGTCTTTGCTAAATCACTGAAAATTCTTAACAGAGTTGTATACAATCACTTGCATCGTGTCACTCGCCGTTGGTGGTTATGAGTTGTTCACCAACGAGTTAAGTTTCAAATCCCGACGTTAAGTTTATTGTAGAATTTGTATTATCTGCAGATTTTTTGCGGTCACTTCTGAATTCAACCACCGGCTCTCAAAATGGCGGATACGGCGAACATGCTGGATGTTCAGGCGAACCCTGAATTAAAGTATTTGATTGTGGACAGGAATTTTGTCAACGATCCGTCCAAACAAGCAGAATGGACAGCCAAAAAACTGATATGGGTGCCACACGAAACTCAGGGGTTCGTGGCCGCAAGTATCGTCTCAGAAAAAAAGGATGAGTTGGAAGTCGAGATCGCCGAGACAGGTAAAAGGTGTGTTGTGAATAAAGATGATGTTCAAAAAATGAATCCTCCAAGATTTAACAAAGTCGAGGATATGGCCGAACTTACCTGCCTAAACGAACCATCCGTGCTGTATAATTTAAAGGACAGATATTATTCAGGTCTTATTTATGTAAGTACACGTTTTCTGGTTTTTATCCCTTTATGATCTGTTGATATTATTATTAAAAGTGCAATCACTACAACAACAAAAAATAAATTGCCAATACTTCATTAAAAAAATGCCTTTTGAGTGTCAAAGAAACCGTTGTCACCAAACTGTCAAACAAAAATAGTTAAACGTTACCATAGTGACGGTCCATTTAAAAATTAAATCATGTTGGCTGTACAGCATAATTTAAAAAGTTTATTAATATTAAATTATTTGATACTCTTTATTATATTCTATTGGTTCGTCTATATAAGAATAAATGTAAATATTTATGAAAATTAAATTAAAGCATGAATTCAAAGTAACCCAACTCAGTTCAACTTAAAGATTGCATCATATAAAATACCAAATAATTAAAAAACTAAATAACACTGAAGTGTTTTTAAGGCAAATTTTTGAAATCTTCAAACTGCCTTTAAAATTTTTATAAAGTGATGTGTATTCATTTAAACATTTACTTTTAATAATTAGAATTGAAATAAATATAAGTTATATAATGTTTAAAAATTCTCTTTTATTTTATTTGTAAGTTATTCAAATAAAATATATCCATTTTAATATTTTAAATGTAATGTAATGCAATGTACTTAAATATTTTCAAAATTTTAATTATATACTTTTTTTATGTAAGAATCTTTTCTTGTGATCTATATTAGAATAATGAGTATAGATCACAAGAAAACCTACTGAGAAAACAATAAATAATACCTCTTTATTAGAGTAACAATAAATAATAAATTAATAAACAATAAGTACATAACAATTAATAAACAATACATAATACTTCTTTATTAGGGTAAATTGTCAATGATATCTTTTTGAATGAGACTTTTTAGTTTGATATGTTTTAAAAATATTTTTTATATCTATATAATTTTTTTTTTTTTTTTTAATTATGATACTTAAATCACAGTTCTGGTATCATTTATATTTGTAATTTATTTGTCAATTATAAAACTAATAAATAAATTTTTAATATGAATGATCAAATAAGTTTGTGTAAATTATAATTTTGTGACAACATTGAAACAGTAATTTTTAAAATTATAAGTAATTTATTCATTAATTAAATCTCATACCTAAACTAAATAATTATATACAATTATAATAATGAGTAGTTGTTACTAAATAATATATTAATATTTAATGCATGTATTCCTGTTAAATTAATGTAAAATTTTGAAAATGTTTTTATAATTTAAAAGAATTTTTTTTATATTTATATTAAAAAGCATATTTTCAGTTATGTTGAAAACAATCTGGGTATCCATATAATTTTTATTATATTGATTTTATTTATTATGTGGTTGATTATTAATTTTAAGGATAATTGTTTTGAAATATTAGAAATATATAAAATATATAATTAGTTATATTAAATTTCCCTCTGTTTTATGTTTTAAAACTGAGAATGGATTAAAATTTTAATTGCTCTACGAAGAGTGTGCTAAGGAATCTAAATTTAATCATTTGTATTTATTTACATTAATAACTAATATTTTTACTGTTGTTTTTTTTTTTTTTTTTTTTTTTTTTTGTTATTTTTTAATTTTTCGTGTAGATAATAATTAGGTGCAAGTCTTTTCAAAGTATAACCACTTCAAATTTCAGAATTCATTATTAATTTATAAAATTATGAATTAACCATCAAAATTTAATAAAATATTTTTTATAGTGTTCAATCAAGCATGATTGTTTTGGTTGTTTTGAGTGATTGTTTGTTGATTAATTGAATCTTTTCAAGTTTTTTTTTTACTCACTATTTATTTATGAAATTTAAATAATAATTACTAAGAGATTTTTATAGTGATATATATTGAGAAAGAAAGTTATTAGGGAGTAGCTTTAAATTCTTTTGTTGAGAATTCATTTTTAATTAAGTAGACTTAAAATGCATGTCAAAGAAAAGAATACTTTTGTGAAAAAAAATATACAGAATGAATAACCACACCCTGTATTGGGAAATTATTATTTCAACCAGCTATTATCAGTCTGCAAAAGTTGGGACAATTATTTGATTTTTTAAAAAATGGATTTTATGGATTCAGTTGTAATTATGATTTTATTCAAATTTTATTGGACAAATTAAAATTTCTCAGTATCTTTTGTTTTATGTTTATTTATATTTGAATAAATTTTAGAACATGCAGTTAATAGGGGGAAAAAAAAAAACTCTTGCTTCTAAAAAGTAATAACATGAAATTGTTAAACAAGTAGTAAAAATTTATTTATTCTAATTTTTTTAACGAAACTTTTTCTGGAGTTCACTTTAAAATGTTATAATTCTCGCATTCAACGTAAACAAAGTCTGTAACAAATCAAGATCGAAGTAGCCGTTAACAAAACCGGTTCCGCCGAAAGAAATTCGTTCTTTGTTTGGCATTCCCTGGCAAAAATTCTTTACATCATATAAAGAAGGAAAAAATAAAATAAATAATTCGATTTTAGCTTTTCTACAAGAATAATTCATAAGCGTTTAATATTTTGAGGAAGTGCAGTTACATGTTAAGGAGGGTAGGGTGTGGATTGCACCGTGCCAATGCAAGGTCTCTTCAAGTTCGTTATTGATTCACATCGAATCGAATGTCAAGATGATATTTCATTTATCATATTGCTACATCCGTGTTTCACCATCTATTTATGTGTTCGATATTTATTAGGCTAATTATTTGATGAAAGAATTAGTATTTCCTGTGTTCTATAATAAATACTATTAAGAAATTGGTTATGTTTAGAATTTTTTTTTTTCTGCAATGGCTGACTAATGTTTTTCATATTTTTCGGAAGCAAATTGCTTTATTTATTGGGTATTAAATATGTCCCCCCCCAAAAAAAAATGTGCGTGGGAAAAGTTAGAGAAAGTTGATTCCATTTCTTATTTTTCACTTTGCTTTTCTGATGACCGAGAACTTGAAATCGGAAGTTGAATCGTACTTTGTTGCCTTTTTTTAGATGAAATTCTTTATTTATGAATTATTAAATTTTTTGCAATTGATTGATTAGAGGAAGTAATTTATATTATGTGTTTATTTATATCAATTAAATGTTCTTGTTTTGTTTTTATATTTCTTTCTACAGTAATAATGGAATGTGTATAATGCAGAGATACAAAAGTTATGACCGGTTGGACGTACTATATGGCATTTATTGCTTTTTACCGGACTGCTTCATCATATGTCCAATTATACTGTAAAAAGTATAATAGATATTTTATATAAATGTATTATTCTGACATAACATTTGAAATTGCTTCAGACTATGATAAAAAAAAAAAAAAAAATTAGAGTAGATGTGATCTCAATATTAGAAAATATTATATTCGATGTTTTTTAACTTATCATCAGTGACGCAACAGTCCCATGGTGGGACAAGGCCGTCTGTCTGCTGGCAGATTTCTAGATAGATGTTTTTCTTTTTACGGGGTGGGGTTGTCAGCACTACGCCCCAACGCTGTATATTCAAATTAGATGGGGACCTACTGTTTAAAGTGGATTCCAAACCACTACAAACATCCATGGCACCGCCAGGGACTCGAACCCGAAACCTGTGGTACCGAGCGCTATTGACTTGGCCCTCAGGCTCCTTTTTAACTTATAGCAGACTAAAATAAAATATCAGAATCTTTGTCAATCACATGTTAGTCTGGATGTAGGATCCCTATTTATGTAATTTTTACGATATGTGTTATCAGAAATCTATTCTATTTTAAATTTATTTATATTATTTTTAATTACACAATTATATCTATTTACTTTTATTATGTCTAAAAGAAGTAATTAATTTTTTTATCCCCCTTCATGAGAACCGTAGCTAATTACAGTGAAAATATTCAATTTGCTGTTTTCATATGTCTGCATTCCTGATATACATACTATGTTCTTATTAAATTAACATTTTAGAAAATAAATAATGTACACATTTTTATTATATTATGTAGTAATTTTTGTAATGGAGTTAAAGTAATTTGAGCTAACTTTTGTTTACTCGTTATTTTTATTCTTTAGTCTCCCTTAATTCTTCTCAATGTGCTTTTTGATGCATGTATAATTATTATTTATGTTTTTAGTATATATATTTTCTTTACATAATAAATATGCAAAAACATTAATTACGATGAAGCTTTTAATTCATTGTATGCACAGTTAATTTTTTTAGGCCTGTTATTTCTCAACATTTTTTGACATCATTTAAAATGACAGTTAACTGACGATAGTTCTTCCAACCGTTTTTTTCTCCCATTTTATTTTTGCACGCTCTTGAATGGAAGATGTAATAAGGAAACGCTTAATATACTTTTGGACAGAAGCAAAACGTCTCGAGAAAAAATAATCTTTTAAATTTGATTGCTTTTGGGTTCTCGGAAAAGAATAACGAATTGGAATAACCAGCTTTTGAGTTCACTGGTCTTTTTTTTTTTTTCAAGTGCAAACAAGTTGAGCGTTCGTGTTGAAACATTTATTTCTTCGCGCCAATCCTCGCACGGTTCCTCTTTGACCCAATGAGACTTTCTTTCTGGAGGCTCCCGAGACCTGGAGTATTCTGTAAATAAATGAGGAGCTTCTCCTGAAGTTTCTATTTGTGGAACTAACGGCGTTGTGAATGAAGTTTGTGAATGAACTTGGGAAAAAAAGGTGTAGGATATAAAAAAGAACTTTGTGTAGTCGTTTTCTTTGTTTTGTTGTTACGACAGTGGTTTTTATATTCTTTAGAGTAGGAAAGAAATGGTTTGCAAATACTTATGTAGATAAGTATATATTTCATATTCAGAAAATGCTATACTGTACTGTATCGGCCTGATGAGGCAATGGCTTTGGTACCATAGACTCCAGGTTCAAATCCTGGCAGTGGCATGGCTGTTTGTGAGTGGTTCGGAATCCACATTAAATTGTAGGTCCCAGTTTAATTAGCTCAAAGTGTGCACAAAATGACGGTACAGCGACAAAAACAAAACAGTTACTGTGGCCAATTGGCTAGCGCTTTGGCCTTTCGTACCACAGGCTTCAGGTTCGAATACTGGCGGTGGCACGGTTGTTTGTTAAGGGGCAGGGGCCTGATGTCCGAGTGGCGAGTGCCCTGGCGCTCGGTACCACTGGTTTCGGGTTCGAATCCCGGCGGTGCCATGGATGTTTGCAGTGGTTGGGAATCCACTTTAAGCCGTAGGCCGTTATATGACCGTAGAGCGTCACAGAGCCCAATCAGACTTCTTCTCATCCACACCATTCGCAAACTGTAAAGGGGCAACTCAGCTCAAGTCACAGTGATATGGTGTAGTAGTTTGGACTCCCCTTTAAACTGTAGTTCCCTGTCTAATTAGCCTAACGTATACACAAAATGACCGTGGAGCGACAAACCAAACAGTTCCTGCGGCCTGGTGGCCAATTGGCTGATGCTCTGGCCTTTGGTACCACAGACTTCAGGTTCGAATCAGGCGGTGGCATGGATGTTTGTGAGTGGTTCAAAATTCACTTTAAACAGTAGGTCCCGGTCTAATTAGCCTAAAGTGTGCAAAAAATGACCGTGGAGCGATAAACCTAACAATTACTGAAAGGGAAAAGAAAGAGTTGGCAAGTTAAATATTCTGCGTAAATATTCATCAAATTTTTATATTTTTAATGATATTTACATTTGAAAATACCTATTATAACAATCAATAAAAAGTCATTTTAAATAGAAGAATACGAGATGAAGATTTCATATGTATAATTTTTTTTTTTTCGTGTGCCATACAATCTGCACATCATTATACGATGACTCACTGTGATAAAATCGGTTACGAGTGTTTTTTTTTTTTGGTTTTTAAATAAGGATATTGCCCGGCCAAGTTTGCAATTGTTCAAACTTGACCTTTTAGTGTTAACATAATTATGGCATGCGCGGGACATGTTTTGTTTTTTAAACGGTAAATTTTCATTGTTAGATGTTCACGCAATTGAAGTGATGGAATAGGCATTCGTAGCTGTTATGTTTCATGTTAATATTTACTGGGAAAAAAAATAAAGTGATAACCGTATATTTCGTGACATTTGAAAATTTACCGTATTTTCAAACCAACCAGAATAATAGTATTTGCAATTTTCAAATTCTTGACAGTTATTCATATTTTGTTTCCGATAAAACAATTAGGATTTTTGACATTATGTTTGAAAATTGATTAGTTGGCTTGTATAAATATTGGTAAATAAATTGAAATGCAGTTTTAATGGAAATTATTTTAATGCAAAATATTTTATCTTTCTGGATGTTTGTTATTTTAGTAAGAAAAAAATTAATGTAAAAATGTTTTTATTTTATTATCTCTTAGTTATGTTATTATTATAGCTACGTATATTATTAAAAATATATAAGCTAAAGGTATATTCTATATTAAGGTATAGAATTAAAACGTCAATCCTTGATTTCTCATTGTTATATGATTTTGAATTTCCATTTCTCTATAGAAAAAATGTTTTAAAATAATTCTAACTATAGTTATATAACATGTAACGAAGTATAACAAAGTTGTATAACATGCTTTTGTTTTACTTCTTTAGTTATGTTATTATTATAGCTACTTATATCATTAAAAAAAAATATTTACACCAAAGATATATTATTTAAGTATATAATTTAAACGCCCAAACCTTGATTTCTGTTATATAATTTTGAATGTTAGTTATCTATAGGAGAATGTTTTAAAATAATTCTTTTATTAAACTATTGTTATATAACATGTAACAAAGTTGTAAAACAAAGACATGTCATACATCTCGTAGTTATGTTATTATTAAAGCTACTTATATTATTAAAAATATATAAAACAAAGATATATTCTATATTTAGGTATATATTTTAAACCCCAATCCCTGATTTTTCATTGTTATCTAAATTTGAATATCTATTTCTCTATAGGAGAATGTTTTAAAATAATTCTTTTATTAAACTTACGTAATAAAGTTATAACAAAGTTGTATAACATGCTTTTGTTTTACATCTTAGTTATATTATTATTATAGCTACTTATATGATTAATAAATATATAAACTAGAGATATATTCTATATTTAGGTATATATTTTAAACCCCAATCGCTGATTTTTCATTGTTATCTAACTTTGAATATCTATTTATCTATAGGAGAATGTTATGAAATAATTGGTAATTTTATTAAACTTATGTTCTCATTTTAATCCAAATCTTTTAATTTTATGATAATTAAAAACTAATTAATTTACTACGCATTTCTATTTACTAAAATAAACAGACCAGTCTTATTAAACTACAGTAGTATAATAATTATCGCCCTGCACCCATGTCAAATTGATTATTTTACTATCACAACTTCCCTTCTTCTGGCTGCTAACTGATATTTCTCCTCTGTCACTCGCTTTCAGCTACATTTCTTCGTTATCGCCACATGAATTAAATTAGCGAATCGATGTTGTTTTTTTTTTTTTAAATGGCTTGTCTGCATTTAGTCTCTCTGAAACGAAGTGCTATTTCTTCTTGCGCAACTTATGAAATGCAATCCTGACATATTTGGGGCTCATGTTGTGTGTGTGGTATCTGTGCCTTCCAAAAAAAAAAAAAAAATGCGATAGGATAAACAGTTTTTTTTTTTCTTTTTCTTTTGTGCTTTTTTTCTTTTTTTTTGCTTTGGGTCGTCGTCGTACTCTTCCTTTTACGGTCAACATCCACGATGCTCGCTTGTGTTTTATAGAGTTGACTTTCTCGTACATCTGCATTTGTTAAGACATTACTGCCAATTTATTCAGTTCGCATTTTTCTTTTTTAAAGTCTTATCTTCTATTTCTCGTTGTAGGTGTTACTGATTTAGACATCGCTTTTATTTTTATGTAAAAAGATAAGATCATAAACTCTAGCTGTTTTTTGTTTTTTTTTGTCTTCTTTCTATTTATGGCAAGCTAATTTAATTATTTTGGCGATGCCGAAATTTGCTTTTTTTTTTTTAAGAGTTATTTATTTTCAAAAAATTTTTTTTTCTAGTGAGTTATGTAATCACTTATTTTGAAGAAATGTGCCCTTCTGTTTTTAGGGTAAATTACAAAATTTTATTTTTAAATAAATGAACCTTTTATAAAGATATTTAAAATTTTACTAAAGATACTTTATATAAAGAACTTTTTATAAAGATATATATATAAAATGTTTGCATATTTTTAAAACTTATCTCAAATGTTGTAACTTCTCCAAATATATTAATAAATTTACAAAATAAATTAAAAATTTCACTTCAGTAAAATCCTGTTATAAAAATAATTAACCTCTGCTATTATATTGGACGGGACTTCACTTCAGTAAACTTCAGTACTTCACTTCAGTAAAATCCTGTTATAAAAATAATTAACCTGTGCTAATGTATTGGACGGGGCCTGATGGCTGAGTGACTAGCGCTCTGACTCTCGATGCCACAGATTTCGGGTTCGAATCCCGCCGATTCCATGGATGTTTGTAGTGGTTCGGAATCCACTTTAAGCCGTAGGTCCCGGTCTTATATCACTGTTGAGCGTAGAGCTGACAACCCTACCCTGTAAAAAGAAAAACATCTCGAAATCTACCAGTGGGTAGTGGCCCACACTAGGCTGTTGCGCCAATGATGATTAATTTTTCTTAACGGAGCCTAGAATTTGAATACTTTTTAAATATGCCTTTGTATTATCTGTTTCCGATTTGTCTATTGCTGTTTTCAGATTTTTCGTCTTCAATGCTTTAAATGAAATTCTTTTCTGCAAATTTTTTGGATTAAAAAAAAAAATTTTTTTTTTTCAGTTCATAAATTTGATTTAAATCATTAAAAGTACTGATGTATAATTTTTTTTTTTCTATGATATATTATTAAACTCATTGGTTTTGGTATCGTTAAATCGTTTTATTTTTTTTTAATAAAAAATGCCAAACGTTAAAAAAAAAATAATAATAAAGATTTAAAAAGATAATTATTCGAAATGAGTCAGCAAAAGTGGTTTTAAATCCTGAAACCACCATGAAATTGCAAAAACAAAGCTCTAGTGCGAATTAAATCACAACTAAAGTTAGTTAAAAGAACTGTTGCCATCTGCACATTAAAAAATAATATAACAATAATAATAAATAAAGAAAAAACATATTGCCGCACGCGAATATAAGAAAGCATTTACACATGACTCTTTTTTTTTCCTTTCCCTTTCATTTTTAAAGTGTTCTGAGCGACTTTCAAAACGATAGGCTGGCGCCTGCTGCTTAAGAGATTAATAAATAAAGGGCGATCTTTTTTAGAGAGTTAAAGTGGGGCGTCGATGATGTATTAGGCATTAAGAACTCTTGCCTTTTAATGAAAGAAGAGATGCTAGAATGTAGTTTCTGTTTTGATTTGTCACTGTGCCCTAATATGGACATGGGGTCAGCCTGCCCATTTTTATGTACTTGACCCAATCGAGTGCGCGCTCACCTAGTGTAAAGTGATTGAATATAATTAGTTTTGTTGCCTGTATTTGGTTGTTGAATGTTCTGTTTGCATGATCATACTTTAATTTTATTTCTTTTAATCTAAAGTGTTAACATGATTGCGCAATTATTAAAAAGTGTTAGCATTATTAAAAACACCAACATTGTTCCTATTCATTGCAACTTCATTGAAATGAATAATTTTTTAGAAAGAATATGAGTGTTTTTTTTTTTTTTATTGTTAATGAATGCTAATTTTGAAGTGTTACATTCAAGCAGTTGTTAGATTTGTATATATCCATTTAATAATTTTTTTAAAAAAAAAAAAAAATTGCTGTATTTTAATCTTAAAAGAGAATTGCAGTAAATGCTTTACTACAGTTTTATAAAATAAAAATTGTTTTGAAATTTTTATTTTGACCATTTTTGAATTAGTATCAATACAAAATTTATTAAAGAAAATATTTAAAATATTATTAAAAAAATATTAAAAAAATATAAAACAAATGTCTATCGATAGAGTACAGGATAAAATTTTAAATATAGTTATTTTTCTAAGCATTCTTTATTTATAGATGCGGTCTTTTCATCTAATTTAAATTTACCTTTTTTTTTTTTTTACTTTTAAAATAATTTACGCAAAATTTAATTAGAATGAAATGTTATGACTGGATTTAACATATTATTTTTAAAAAATGTAAAATAACATCTCTTTACTCTTATTGCTGTAAAAATTTCCATGAAATAAACAGTAATGGATAGTTGCCTTTTATCCGTTATTTTAAAAACAAAATGAAAAATTCTTTAGTGCAATACACCATTCGTATTTTTGAAAGCATTAAATTTGCTACTAAATTTCCTTAATTTAAGAGAAAATTCTTTCGGCACTTACTGTGAAATCAAATATCCCCCTAAGCTGTCGTTGTCCAAACAACAAAATTGCTTAGTAATATTTCCAACACTACCATTGGTCGATCAGTTTAAATCTGCACTGATAAAAGATAATGGCGAAAAATAAATAATTTTAATTTACCTATGACTTATTGATAGATAGATTGGTATTTCGACCACTAATTGATTTAATGTACTATCAATGAAAAATATACGAGATATATTGAATTTTTTTATCTAATACTTTTAGCTTCAACGGAACAGAAAATTAATTGTAATTTGGTTAGTTTTAAAAACTCCAGTGAAATATCTCTAAGATGAATCATTCGCTATCAGGAAACATTTTGTGTAGGCAAGTTTGTTTGTCAGGGGTTTATAAGCGGCTTCTAAAAATTGATAACATGTGTAAATATTTCCGCAAGTAAACTGTTAAGAGTGATGAGGTTGTCGAGGAATGCGTGATACCATTCCGTTACTCCAGTTCCAGTGCAAAATCTTATCCTACCACTTCACTTACTGATAAGCATCTTCATTTTGATGCGTTATCAAAAAAGATTAAAAAAAAAAAAAATCTCATAAATTTCAGTTACATGGAACTAGACTATCTGAATAAGCATCCATACAAAAATTATAAAGTTTTCTGGCCAAAGAAAGGCATTTAGAAAATTTATTTTTAATGTATTATTGATGTTTCCTAAATTTCCTTTATATATATATATATATATATATATATATATATATATATATATATATATATATATATATATATATATATATATATATATATATGACATCCACCTAAATCGAAAAATACTCACATTTCAAAAGGATCTTATTCTCTATATGATCTCAAATTATTATCATTGACATTGATATTTACTTTAGTTTCAATGGCTAAGTTTCAGATTCGCTTTTAAGTCTAGAAAAGATTATTACAATGCATGCAAATGATGTGGACTGTCCTTATATATCAACGTGTAGTTATATTTGAATTTATATAGCTCTATCCTCGTTTATCCGTGGCCTGATGGCCAATTGGCTAGCGCTCTGGCCTATGGTACCAATGGCTTCAGGTTCGAATCCTGGCGTTGTCCTTATGTTTGTGTTTCGAATCCACGTTAAACAGTAGATCCCGGTCTAATTAGCCTAAAAGTGTGCAAAACATGACCGTAGAGCGAGAAACTAAGCCAGCATGGTAAACTATACGCAACCAAGAGCTCTCTTGTCTGTAATGGGTATGATAAATCTGTATGCAGGAAAGTCCTTTCATTGAATCGAGGAGGAGCAAAGGGCAAATTCCCTTAGATGCTTTTTTGGGGGTGTTTATTTTCATATTGTGATAGCCAAAAGTGGATGCTGTATAACAAGCCCGCTTCTCATGGCGGATCTTGAGTGACGTTGAATCTGCTTTATGTCTGCGGTTCTTGAACCTAAAGTCAAAGTGGCTGGCAATTACGAAAAAGTATATTGAGATGGAACATCAAAATTATTCATTTCAATGCGATATTTTTTTCTTTCATTTATATACATTCAGCTAATTAGAGAATTTTTTTATTTTGATATTATTCCATTAATTATTTCATTAAAAACAAAAGTAAATTAAATTTTTTATTGTCTCTAATTCATCCCTTCAAAAATTGTAGGCTAAAATATTCTCCGTGTTAGTATTTAGCGTGGGTACGTTTCGAAATTAAAGGTTCTTAGAGTACTGCCTTTTGCTTAATCCGTACTGTCATGCAAATATGGATTCGTTTTGTTATAGACATCCTCTTTAGTCCGACTCGTGTAATGTGCGTCGCTGGTGAACTTTAGGGCGGAGGTTTAATCCGCTGGCGGCTTTATTGTAGACCCTATTCAAAAACGACTCGAGGGTGTTGGTGATGTTCAGCCTCGTGTCGAACTGCCTGGTGGGAGTTTTCCAGGTTTTCTCCCATACAGTACTCTAATACTTGACACTTCCCCTTTTAAGTTCTCTCTGAAGTCTCGTAAAGTCCCCCCAGCCCTCCTCCATCGATACGGAGAAAAGTCAGATTTCTACCTATTGGTGTTCCATCACAACAGAAGCTGGCCTCCTCTCCCTTCCTTCCATGAGTAAATTACTGATGGGATGCCCGACTTGCAGTGCAAGACACTGAGGATTAGACACAACACGTCCTCTTTGGTTCATTTATATCAATAATTTTTTTTTAATTTTGTGTTCAATTTGTTGTGTTATAGGAAAATTTATCGTTTTACGATTGCATTCTAACTCTATTCTTTGAAGATAATTCTCCTGACAAATAATTATGAGTGAAACTATTGCATGAATAAAATTAATAAAACATCATTCATTAAATATCAATTTACCTGTTGAGGATTTACCATACTAAAATTAAAATCTTCGTTACTGCTGATATCAATACCCGTTAAAAAAAATTTTTTTTTTTTTTTTTGCTGCCTCGCGCCATTTTATTTTATTGCTTAATGTTTTGGTTGTCTGTAAAACTTTATTTGCGGTAGCTAGAAAATGTTTTCTCCGCCATTAGCATATGTTTTCATGAGATAAGGCAAACAGTTCTCCTGCCAAAAATAATACAGACGGATGAGAAATGTTTTGATGATTTAAAGAACGACTACCGTGCTGCTTTTTTCTAAACTTGGGCCAGATTGGGTTTAAATTTTAACTACGAATATGAAAATACGGAAATTAAATAGTTTTCTTGACGCATGGGAACGTCTTGCTTATAGTATTTTGTTTCATTTTCCATTTTTGAGCAAAATATTTACAGTTGCATTCATTTCATCAACATGCCATGCTCAAAAATGCTATAATAAATATCCGCTATTCGCATATACTTCTATTAATTTTTATTTATTTTTTTCCACTGTAATTTTTATAAATCCATATTTTAGGGATTTCATTTCATCGTAGTGCCAGTTGCCATTTTCTGTTGACAAATTAACATTAATAGTCAAATAACCTTTTAAGTAATTTAATTTTCTGCATGTATTGATAAAAACAAATTCGAGATGCTTGCTAAAATATATAAATGTTTTTGATATTGCTAAAGCTGAACTATTTTCCACTGATTTAAAATTGACTCTAATACAAAAACCGTATTCATCATCACCATCAATAGCACGACAGCCCAGGGTGGACCAAGGCTTTCCTTTGAAGAGATTTCCATGCATTCCTCTGGGTGATAATGGTCCTCCAATTCTTAACCTTCAGTACAGCAAAATTTTTTTCAATTACGTCTATCCATCACAAAAAAAAAGTATTGTGTAATATAATTATTTTAAAATGAATAATTTGAAATTACTTAATGTGGAGTAGCTTTAAAGACATTTCCTCAAAAGATGCCTAATGCAGGTAGTCATCGAATTCCTGCGGTTGATATGTGTGTGCATTGCACATTTCTCTGCGAATTATCACTCAAGAAGAAATCCCTCTCGAGGCCTCTTTCGCCTTGGTGAGACTGCTCTTTGCGGGGTCGAGGGGATGGAAAACCCCTCTTGTTTTAAGGTCGTCGCTGTTGTGACGAGAGAGGGAGACAAGAACTTGGGGCTTCCGGAGCAGTGACCCAGCAGAAGATATCCTGAAAGTGGAGGTGTTCTTGCATAGTTGACCTTCTCTTCCTCCTCCTCTTTTTCTTAAACTTCCTCTGTCGACTCAACGTACATGAGTACGTGACTTTCATTCGACGAATTTTTTTGATTATTTATCTAGATTTATGTAGGAAAATGTATCTTGCTTCCTAGGGTTGCTTTGCACTATCTTGTGTTGCTTAGTGGAATGGTACTAATGCTGATTAATGCATTCAGTTGCAGTTAAGATTAGCATTGTGTGGTTATGTATATTAAATGGAAATGGTTACGGTTGTAAATAAATGATCATGGTCATGTATAATTCTGGGTATGTAACCTAGTGTTAAGATTGTATTACTACAATAACTACTGATTTTAATAATAGCTGATGCAGTATGTATTGCTGGAAAGAAGGAAAACCGTTTTCTTGGAGTTCTTTGGTAAATGGCCCCCATTTGAGGGAGAAGTACTGAAGCAGGTTGCCCACCAATGGCAAATCATATTACAAAAGTTACACTTTTGTTGTAAGTGTCACTAATTTAGCTAACCGTAATCGCAAATTGAACGCCTCTTTGACTGTGCTTTAACCATCAGTTATTGCTTAGCACATTTAAAAATGTGCCAAACTTTTATTGAGAAAAGACCTATTCAAGCTTTTAAAAATAGTTATCATAGCAAGGCAATTAAAAGCAGCTATAGAGAAATTTCAACTTGTTGATAATTTTTGCAAAGTTGATTTTTTTTTTTTTTTTTTAATCATGTGATTACCTTTGAGAGGACGAGTTCGATCAAATTCTAACTATGACAACTTATGCTTATTTCATACACTTGATGATTATTTTAATTACCTTTCTATCAATATGTATTTCATTAGGTATTTGCTTTATCGAAGCTTAATTAAATGGGTTCACATAATAAATCTCATAAAGTAATGCTTTTTGTCTTCAGCCAATTTTTATATTCACAAAAATTCTATTAAAACTTCCAATTAACAAGTTTTTGGCATTTATAAGATAATTTAATTTTCAGTTCAATAACTCAAAGTACTAATTTAGTTTGAATGAATCACGATATTACTAATTCATATTAAAATCATGATATAAATATACTTCTGTTGTTAGCAAATCATTTCATTAATTTTGGGAATCAATTTGTAGAATTATTCTCGTAGTTACAATGCTCTTGTAAAGCTTCATAATTTTTTTCATTAGTGCCTGATTTTTGTGTGTGTGTGTGTGTGCCCTGGTTCGAAAAGAATCGTTCTAACGGACGATTTTTAATCTGATAAAATTTGTTGACGTTAACGAATTGCTAAATTAATGCTACTACTATGATTTTTAGATCGACCGTCACACCATTTGACTGAATGCTAGCCACCGAAATCTGACATAATATATATAACTTCTTTATCTACTTGCTATTCCTTGTAAGAATTAAAAAAAAAAAAATAAATAATAATAATAAAACTTAATCTCGGTTACTGTAAGAACCTACTTTCTGAAGCGGTATCTTTTTACTTTTGTTTTATTTTTCCCATTTCGATTATGAACGCCGAATCGGTTCTTTTTTGGAGCAGTAGATACAGAAGGATGGTTCAGAAAACGAATTACTCTCAGCTTACGCTTGCAGGTGCATGACCCTGATAGTATATCCCCTACTCCCCATTTATTTATGTGTTGACGATGCTTCCTGTCCAGCATTCTTTCACGTACATATATACATATGGACGCTGCAGTACTTTCCATGAGCCTCTACCGGTCACGTGTCAAGTCTCTGAAATATATGTAGGAGGTCGGCAAATGTGAAAGGACGTGATTTTTCTTGCGGAGTCTTTGCTATTCAAGTGAGGATGATTTTTATATTCTCCACCCAAAAGATTCTTGTGCTCAAGTTGTGAGGATTCTGAAATGTGATGCAAAAGTTTCTTTTTTAGGATTCTGTTCGTCTTCTTGAGGAAATCAAGTGTATATGGTTGCATACAGTGTGCCATGAATATATTTTGGGGTTTGCATGAGTGAGCGTTGAGCAATTATTTATCTAATTAAATTAGAGATGTTATAAATAATACAGATGTTAAACTTTTACACATATTTTTGATTAACAACGATGTTTTAAAAATCTGGAAATACAATTACATATTTTTTTAAATCACTAATTCTAAATAATTTATTTTTTTAGATTTAAAAAAAAAAAAAAAAGCCAAATCGCAAAATAGGAGCCGTTGAAATTTGGCGACATTTTTTAGCGCCAACTGAGCAATAAGTTGCCAAATAAACTCGGGTTTCTCGTACTGTTAGCAATTCATTTCACTTACAATCGCAGCCAGTTACTTGGCGGACTTTGGCGAAAAGAATTTTTGACGCAAGTCCCAACGGCTCCTGTTTTGCGATTTTTACAAAAAATATACATTGTTAATATAACAAACTTCATCAATATTATACCATTTAATGATGAAAGGAGAGGGACAGGCGAATACTCTCTGCTAAAGAGGGCCAACAACAACAAAAGATTGAAGAACCACTATCATGCTCAAGTTGTGAGGATTGTCAAATATGATGCAAGTTTCTTTTTTTTAGGGGATTCTGTTCGCTTTCTTGAGGAAATCTTCTGTTCGCTTTCTTGAGTGTATGTGGTTGCACACAGTGTGCAATGAATATATTTTGGGGTTTGTACCATTGTGCGTTGAGTAGCTTCAGTAGATATGTTGTTGCTTTGGTGCATCCTTTGTAACCACTATAGATCATTCTAAATTAAATTTTACTGTTAATGTAAACATAATTATCGGCAAGTTAAACTGCACTTTGCCAAGACATCAATTTTTAGGCAGTCCAACTTATTTTGTAATCCGTCTTGCAATTTTTATCAGATTCTATTATATTTTTCCTTAATATATGTATATACTGCGAAATTATTTTTTAAATGTCAATGACAATCGGAATAATTATTAGTCTTCCACTTACCCGTCTTTTTTTATCGAAGAGAATTGACATTCAAAGAATGGAAATTCGAATTTAATAAAAGAAATCAGATTGAACGATGTTTTTGTTTTCATTTCTAACAGATTGGTTTTTGCTATTAAATTGAACGGTTTAGGTGAGAGAACACGATTATTTTGTATCATTTAGAGAGAGGGAAAAAACCCACCCAGATACCAATCGCAACGAATATATATTCAACAAGTAAGATTCTGCCTAAAGATTTTAATGTTATGCTCCAGTGGTTTTCAAAAAAAAAAAAAAAATTTAAAATAAACTTTTTATCGTGAATTTCAAAATTAATCATTATTTTCTGATTCTTAAAGGATCGTGATTTTAAATGTAAAAAAATATGTACACATTCCTGAACCAAAATGCTGATGGAAAAGAATCGCGTCTTAAAGTGGAAGATTACCAATAATTTTTATATGTTTCAGATTTTTTATGTGAATTTTATTATTTACATTATTTTTATTTTTAATGCACAATATTTACATTTGAACAAAATTTATGAAAAATAATATTGATAAAATTAATTTAAAAGATATACTTAAACTACTATCAAATATGACGTATCGAAAATTGTTTTTTTTTTTTTTTTATTACTCATCGTCAAAATTGTTTTCTTATACCTGCATACATCAACGTTAGAGAGAATTGATAAAATAATTATTAAAGAAACCTCATTATAAATTCATTTCATACAGAAAATATCATTATAAATTGAAAATGTTTGTCCTTCCTAAAATGCAAAAGGAACAATAGCACTTTTAAAATAATGATGTCATCTGCTTTTTTATGTGACATCACAGTAAGTTGGCATTTTATGCATCTTTTTTAAACGCTGTTATCTGAAAGGGCGTTACAACTGGGACTGGCAATAAAACGAAAATAAATGTAAGGCGAATGACCTATAAAACCGTTATTGTTCTTTCATATAATATTAACAACAACAAAAAAAAAGATTTTATACTCTCTTTTTGCATAGGAATTGTATGTACTTGATCTCTATCTAATAAAATTTAAATGAAATACGACTAAAAGCATTGAAATTTATACTCGGTTAAAAATAGATTTTTAAATAATTCTAACGGCAAAGATCTAACAATGGAAATAAATCTGTTAATAGTAAAAATTAATGGATAATTGACATCACAAAAAATAATCCATTCAAAAAATATAGTTATTTATACACGAATTCAATTTTTACATCATCAACTAATTTATTTTGAGGTTAATTGCTATATTTGAAATAATTCGAATTGTTATCATTAATATGAAAATTCAAGAATAAAGCATCACTATAAAAAATAGAAAAGAAACAAACATGCATGATAGTGGTTCTTCAATTTTTTGTTGTTGTGGGTCCTCTTTAAGAAGAATATTCGCCTGTCCCTCTGCTTTCATCATTAAATGGTATAATATTGATGAAGTTTGTTATATTAACCATATATAAATTTTTTTTTTTTTTTGTGAAATCATAAAAAACCGTTGGGACTTGGCGTCAAAAATTCTTTTCGCTAAAGTCCGCCAAGTAACTGTTTGCGATCGTAAATGAAATTAATTGCAAACATACAAGAAAAACCGAATAATCACATTTGGCAACTTATCGCTCAGTTGGCACAACAAAATGTCACCAAATTTCAACGGCCCCTATTTTGCGATTTGACTTTTTTTTTTTTTAAGCTAAAAAATTAATTATTTAGAATTAGTGATTGAAAATTATATAATTTATATTTCCAAATTTTAAAACATCGTTGTTAAACAAAAATATATGTACTGAATTCTAACATATGTAATATTCATAACATCTTTAATTTAATTAGAAGAAATATATACAAAATTACAAATATATATATGACCATTAATAGAATATAGCCATAAAACCGTAAATTATCCGCATACTTCAATTTCATATCACTTTTAATTTAGTTAATATAAATATATTTATAAGAAACTCTAATATCGACTTTAATTAAATGAACGCGTAATTATTACTTATTTTAACAGTTTCTTTATTTAGTAATATCTTCTATAAAAGTGTTTTATTTTTATATTAATCAATTTTTGCACTGGCGTTTTATTTTCTTTTTAATATCAGTTATATTGATTACTATGTCAAGTTATTACTGAAAGTTACAATTTTTTTCAAGTTTTCTGAAACAGAATTAGTAATAGCTTAAATTCTAAATTGTCTTATTCGAAAATGTTTATAGATTTACCTAAATTATTTATTTAATTGCTTTATATCATAGACTAAGCAATCAGAAGGTCATTAGTCAAAGATTTCAAATCTTATGCAATATAAGATTGCATTGTTATGAAGCAGATTTTTTAGGGAGGGAAGGGATTGTTGTTCTTATTTAATTCAGCTTCAACAATAAATATTGCACTGTAGAAGTCAAGAGAAAATTACTCACTTTTCATACGTCTGATAATAGTTTTTACCACTTCGACAATTGCATATCATCCAGTTTAAAACACTTGTCTTAATATTTTAAGAAGCAAATAAATAGTGATTAAGAAATCCTTTTTTAAAAATTCTCCTTATATTTTTTTTAGATATGTATCGTTAAGACAATCAAGAAAAAAAGAAAATTATTGTTTTCTGCAAGATTAATTGTTCTCATTGTTGAAAAAGGTTGTGTAAGAAAGGTCGAATGTGTGTCATGAATTCACCCTAAAACACTGGTTTGCTGCAGTTTGATCTTGTATCTGTCCTTACGATGTGATTGTTTTGGGAGTGGTGCCTAAAAAAAAAAAAAATTATCACTCCCTCACTTTTATTGTTAAATCGTGATTTGTATTTGTAGTGATCACATGACATATATTAACACGTCCATTAGTTTCGAGAATCAATTTATCATTTAATTAATGGGTTTCGTTTTATCGCTAGTGTAATAGTATCGCTGATAAATTCGCTATCAAACTAAACATAATGCAATGTCTCATATGCATTCCTATATTCAGTTTGTGTTAATCGAGAGTTTTTATTTATTGAACCTTAATAGTACTGTTATATTTGCAGGTACATACAAATATAACGTTAATATTACCGTTACATTACTACGTAGTATCAAAATCGGTGGTAATAATAAAGTTTAATACTATTATTTAAATTATTAAATTAAATTATTACCCAACCGTGACTAAATTTTTGTCGAGTTGAACTTAAAATTTATTGTTAATGAATTCTTCTTCTTATTTTTTTTTTGTAAATTTTTTGAAGAAGAAAAGTAAAAATTAAGGCATTGCTTTACTACATTATTATTGGGGTACTGGATTAAAAAAAAAAATATGATAAATAATTACCTTTTATCTTTCGCGATCTTCAAATTCATTAAGACCTTATGGATAATTCATTTTCATCATCATCATCATCAGCAGCAGCACAACAGCCCTATGGTGGACCAAAGTCGTCTGCTTACTGACAGATTTCTAGATAGGATAATTCTTTTTTTTTTTTCCGGGTAGGGTTGGCAGAATCTATGATCATATTAGACCGGGACCTACAGTTTAAAGTGGATTCCGAACCATTACAAACATCCACCGGGATTCGAACCCGAAACCTGTGGCGCTAGTCACTCAGCCATCAGGCCCTATCTTTTATTTTACTGAAATAAAATTGTATATGTAAAAATACATGATTAGAAAATGTCCATAATTTTTATTAGTAACTAATCAATATAAAAACCACATTAATTGATACTATTGGTGAAATGTATGGCTTTTTTGTATTGATAAAAATCAGGTTAACTTAAATGGACTTTCTTATTCCAATTAAGATGGTTTTTATTTTTTTTTTTCTATGTATTGCACTTAAACCTTTTTTTTTTTTTTTTTGGTATAACAATTGCATAATGTTAGCACGAGTTACAAATTCTATTAATATTTCACTTTTAAGTCGACATGAATAGGTTACAAATTTGATATATTCCACATCTTCGTAGTTATTATTTTTTTTATTATTCATGTTGGTTTCTAATAATTGTCATTCGAATTTATAAGCTTCAAAATGTCATTATATAAATTTGCCATTCAAGTAGTTTTCGCAACTATTTGGTTTTAAACCTGCCCATAAAAATATGACTACGTAGTCTATTGAAACAGCTTTTACTTCATTCACAGAATTGGCAGTGAAATTTCTTGGAAAATTGTTTGACCTTTTTTTTGTTTTCATTCTGTGTTTAAAGAGTATTTTCTTGGCAAAAGACTCATTGAAAAGAAATATTTTCTTTGTGTAGAAAGTTTCCCGGTATCTTAAAACTGCTTCGTGTAGTTTACTTAATGATTAGTTAAAACAACGTTTTTGTTCCAGAAGGTTTGTGTGTAAAATCTGCAAATATTTGTTTTTCACCGATTAGATAATTTTTCTTGTTTAAGACCTTGTCTTGTTATTACGATCCCTCACCCCTTCATATTTAATTTTTATGATTTTTCATCTCCTCCCTGTATTTGAAAAATGGTAAATGAAAAAAAAGTAACTTGGTGCGTTAATAGTATATGAATTGTTAATATGCCATTTTATGCGATAGAGGTTGGTATTTTTTTGTAGCCAATGTATATCGCAAATCTTTAGTTTTTTTTTTTTTATTTGATTTATTAAATAATCAAATACTAATATTTATCACTTATGCAAAGAAGAAGAAAATGTATCTTATTACGAAAAAAAAACACTTTTAAAAACATTATTTTGAAAGCAGCTTTAAGAGAAAAAAATTCCAAATTTAATTTTCATGTTTAATTATATTTAAAATATTACAATCTCATTTATTATCAGATTTACTATTATTTATCAATTCCTTAGTAACCCCATTTCAAATTGGGTATTTAAAAACTACTACAAAAACTACTAAAAATTTTAGATCCATTTGTCAACTACTTCACAAATACATTGCCCATCTCCAGTCAGTTTAGAGTCATCTTACATTCATTCATTTAATTAAATTAATGTCAAAGCTATACATTTGGTATCGGAAGTTAATTATGAGGGAAGCATGCTCGGAATATTTGGGATCAGTGATGCCCACTAAAAGTACACTGCCACTTTCTTATATTTTTAATGAACGAGTCAGTTTTAAAAATACATTAGAAAAAAAGTTGTAAAATCATAAAAAAAAACAATGAAAACCTGTACACTTTGTTGAAGATGTCTATACATGTAGATAGATATAATTATTATTAAAAACAAATCTTTATTATTATGATAAACAGTAAAGGTGTTTACCATATATTTCAATATAATTATAACGCATTGTATAAAATTAATTTGTGTTAGAAATCCTTTGGCGAGAGCCCAATAAATGCAAAGTCAACTCTTCCTCAAACGCCAACCGCCCTTTGACACCCTTTGAAACAGTGACGTAACGACCAAAGCTCTTATGCAGTGCTTCTTATAAGCTACGAAATAAATCCGTTTATGGCGATGGAAGTCTACTAACGCAATAAAAGGAAAAAATAAACCACAACCCATCCACCCATACATTTAGGTTACTAAAAGCGGACAACCTGCCAGTTACAGGGAATATACCTGACCTAAAGCCTTGTAAGGAATGACCAAAAGCAACAATGCTCAACTTCATTTCGTATTCGGGCGCCATATTAGGTTTGGGTCCCTATTATTGAAAAAAAAAAAAAAAGTCGTCGGTCAATGCTGCGAGCCCAACGGTCATGGTTGGTATCAAGAAATTCGATAATTGATAATGAGAAACGACGCTTTAAGACGTTGATGGTTGAAGGACCATTTTTTGTGCAACGCAACTCATTTACTTGTTTTGTCTCTTTATGTATTTTTTGTTTCGTAATATATTTAATAATTTGATTGAGAAGAGGCCATCAAGCTGAAATCGTTTGGTTCAGAATTATGACCAATAGCAAAAATTAATTCGAATTAATTTTTTAATTCGAAAAATTAATTCAAATTTATTTATTAAATATGTGAAAAAGTAAAAAGAAATGTCTGTGCGATATCTATGAGAGTTAAATGCGCTAATATTGAGTAAACTTGTTATTTAATTTTTAATATAGATACTTTTATTGTTACAACGAAATTTTGACAATTAAATTTCAGTAAATGCTGATTAAATAGTTAAATGCAATTGTATTTAAATACCTAATTTTTCAGAATATATTGCTATCAATAAAGTGAAAAATAATAACAAAAAGAATGTTTAAATTCGTTTTCAGAATGTTCAAAACAAGAATAGAGAATAAATAATGGATACAAATAATTCTCTTAAGTACAACTGTAACAAGATTCTGTTTACATTACTCGTTCTGAACTATATTTGAAGAAAAAAATTAATTTTAAATTTGAATTTGTGGAAAATAATGTTCTGATAGAATTTGATATTGAATTCGTTTGAAGCTCGAAAATGAGTTTTTTTTTTTTTTCTTAAATCATTTTTGGAATTTTGCATTATTATAATGCTGCTTTTAGTTTTTGGAAATGCGTACACAAAATGTTTCATTTCTTAGTGGATGATATGGAATACGAAGAAAAATTGCATTATTTGGTAAGATTAGTTAATTTTGGTTAATAGTATTGATAGTATGATAGAATTAATAGGTAATTATATAATAAATTTCATCATACTGTTTTTAATGTTTGTAAACGCTGTTGTAAATAAAGAAATTCTATGAATATAAATGAATTGATTGATATGCCTTGTTTATAAATTTTATGCAGAACTTTTATATAATTAATCAACAACAAATGAAATTACATCTTTCAAAATGTTGGATTACTTCAATAAAAACTTCTTTTTTTATTTAATTTTTTAAATTAATTAAAAATTGTTTCATTTACTATTTTTGATTGTATTCATTATGACTTAGAATGTTTAGGTGTTTAGATTTTCAACATTATATTCTATGGGCATTTTTATCTGGAGATTACTAGATTAATCAATAAATAAATGTAATCTAATAAATCTTATTTTGTTTCTAGAACATATACATGGCAAGAATGTAGTAGGAAATATATTTTTTTTTTTTTACATACATCATAATTTATGCATAAAAATAAAGTTACCTAAAAATGATTATTAAATCTTAGATAATCCCCCATTCTTTAAATATAACTAAAAATGTTACAATAATTCAAGATTTATGTACGTTTCTTACCTCAAAAAGTTCCAAATGTACGATACGTATAGATTGAACTGATGGAATAAATTTAGTTTCAAAACAATGAAAAAGAATGATTGACGAATCGAAGTTTAACAATCATTTCACTAAACCATTAATTACTTGCTCAAAGCCTCATAATCTGATCACGAACTATAATTCTCAGCTAAGCGTTTGGACAAGTTCGATGATAATGGCTGAGAATTTTCATTGCTGGGCTCATAAACAATGCCTCTGAATTCTTTTCATTGCAGTATTGGAAAGTTAAAACGATCACGAAGCTGTTGCCATTTTTGCATATATAAGTTTAGTCTGTGATTATGAATATCGTCATGAATTGGTTGCTGGTAATCTTTCTAGTTTTGATTATAATTGTAATTTTTATTTCTCTTTCTTTATAACAGAACTAGTCCAAGGCCAATCTTCTTTCTCTCCGATTAACCTGGAAATTATCACAAACTTTTTAACTCTTTTCCATTGTCTTTAGTCATTTGATTAAATGTTTTCTCCATTATTATGCAGAATTTTTCAAAACATGTATTTCATGTTTATTTTAAAAATCAAATTTCTTTTATTTTTCCCAGTAATTTCCAATGAAACTATTAGAATGTCATCTATTTTAGTGATTGCAGGATCAAACGAGCATGCGCGTTTTATTTCATTCTATTCTTTTCATTTTTATTAATTTCCATTTAGGGTTTCATTTGTAACAGGAGGAAAAAAAAATTTTAACTGTCATACTAATTTATTATTATTGAAATTGAATGCATTTTTAATATTATATTACTTTTTTAAAAACAATTACAAAATGAAATATCACTATTAATGTAATATTTAAGAATATGACATTCTTTTTTTTTATGTCAAATCTGTTTAATTTTATTCTGTTTTGTTGATTATCACAGGTTTTTTAAAAAAATTCTTGAGACTTTTAACGGTCAAAAACCTGCTTGACAAGTTGATGACGAGTTATCTCATTGCTTGTAGCAGTCGTTATTTACTATTCCACTCATTTATTCCCTTATAAATTGCATGTCGTTAACATTAATCATTCGAATCTTTCACGTTCTCTATGTGAAATCTACTGGACATTTATCTGTGTACATAATTTCCTCTTCCTCCTTAAATTAATCTTTCCCCAAAGTGCTATTCGTTATGGATTCTCTAGTGAAAACCAAGCACTGAGAGAAAGACACATGCATATCTGTTGCTGAAATATGGCCGTAGCACACTACTCATTGGGCAAATATACATACAGCTGTTCTGTAGTGGGGTCTGTGTAGGGTCGGCCTCTCCCGTCAAATGGCGTCGTGGTCTGTGTTAAGAAAACATTCTTGCAGACGTCCACGTGTACATTCGAATGCTAACCAAGCGCCTTGTTCGTTTGTTTGGGAGAATTAATATCTTTAAACGTGATGTTAAATTTTGGCTCTTTTTAAAGAAATAATATTGAAAATAAATGTCCAAAATGTAATCCATTATTGGTTAAATGAGTTACCACTTTTCTAAATTTTTTTTTGTGTGTTTATGCTTTCATTTTTTTATTGATGATATAAATAATTGTTAGTATTAATTGTAAGTAATAAATAAATATATAAATTTTCAAGTAATACTTAGACCAGAAAGTTTGTATTTAGGATCAATGTTTTTACAATAAAAGTTAACTGTCTTTTTTCAAAATTCCATCGTGATCAATTTTCTATATGAAATCTTATCATTTAACCTAAACCTACCTTTCTGTGGTTTCTACCTAACTTTTCGAGTGCCATATTTTATAAATTTTCTTTCATATTAATTGAAAACACAAAACAATACTTATATTTGAATAAAAGATATACACAAAATAGCTTTAATAATATTGAAAAAAATATTAATTAATTAACTTGTCATTAATAATAATAATAATAATAATATATATATATATATATATATATATAATAAGAATATAAATATTTTTCTAAATTGTTTCGTAAAGAATACGTTATTAAAACTCATTGTAGTTTCTGTTTCATACTCTATAACTCTATTTGGGTTTAGGTGTAATAACCTCAAATCTTTAAAACAAGGCGAGAAAAAAATGTTTTGTATTGACTTTTTACACAAATTAGCAGTTACAAATTGATTGAATTGATTATGGCCAATTTCTGGGCCACTGCTAATATAAATAAAGGAATAATCTTTTGACAAATAAGAGTCAATGAATCATTATATGAAAAAGATTATGAAGCTGAAGATAAAATTCGACCTGCTTTGATTGAATTACTTTTACCTCGGCATCGATAAAAATGCTGCGTTGAATTTATCTATTTGTCCAACGATCTCGTTATAAATAGATAAAAATTTTGCATATTTCAATTTCATCTTTATTATTTGTAGATTTATATTTTTAACTTAGAAGTTTTCTAGCTATATTTCCACCGTAGGAATTTGATCAAAGTTTTGTATTTACTCATTGTAGAACTTCTGGTTTCAGATGTTATTTATTTTATTATATGTTTTTACGTTAACTTTCACATTGTTGCAAATTCTCAATTAAGTGATGCATGAAAAACATAATGCTTAAATTTGTTATTATCTCCGTTTGATACGTGAATAAATTTGCACTTGGGTAGGCACTATTCATTTGTTTAACATTGTTAATTATTTTAATTAAAATTAAGACTAATATTTTTTTGATATTATTAAGCACTATTTAAAATGTTATTTATACCACCATCATCATCATCATACATACTAAAAATAAAGTATTCTAATTTTTAACTTTTAAATTTTTGGAATGCACCTTATTAAGGGAAAAAAAGCTGGAAAAAAATCTGGTAAACACGTTTACTGGCAAGAGGTCTTTGACAAGAAGGCCTTATCCGAAGCGTAGATGCAACGGAAAAGACGTCATCTACCGGATGCACCTCAGTACACCTGCAAGATCTCGTTCTGCTCGAAGTGCTCGCATAAAACGGTTGGGGTCTCTCTCTTCATAAGCGGTTACTCTGTCTCGTTTTCTGTTTCCATTAGCTTAGTGCCCACGGCAATGTTGAGAAGAAAAAGAAAATAAAATAAAGTGAAACGATCCAATTTGGATGAAGGCCAACGGGTAAGGGGCGGATTGGGAAGAACTTTCTCTTAGTGAAAGTTGATTTTAAAAAAGAGCGCGAAAATTAAACATTCAATTGTCATTGTGGGCGAAAAAAAAAAAATGATCCTTTGTTTTTGGCGGGAAATTGTAAATGCGAATTTAACCCGCCTTTTTATTCGAGTTAATTTTTAAAAAATTGTAGAGAATTGAACGTCAGTATTTATAGAAATTTTTTTTTTCTGTGTGGGGGTAGGAAAAGTTGCATTTGAGCGGGAAAAATAAATTATTTCAATTCCTTCTATTAGCTCACACTTTCCCTATATATATATATCTTGTTCAAATTTTCAATCGTTCATAAAATACTTTTTATTCATCCACCCAAGTTCAAATACATTTTTTTTTGAACTTGTAGTGGATGACACTGAATGTTAATACAGTTTTTTTTTTCAAATATCAATTCAGCAATTAAATTAAATTAATTAATTTTTAGTTTTTTTTAGATTTAAGTTGCATGTATCCACCAATAGATGGCGCCAGATAAACATAAAAAAATGAAAGAAAATTATTTATAATGGTCTTTCTGCAATAGAGTGAAAAAAAGTAGGAATTGACTCTAAAATTTTTTTTTTTTTTTTTTTTTTTACATTACTTGTTTTTACTTTTGGATATAAATTTTGAGGTTTAACTGTAAAATATTTCTTTTCTTTTTTTGTCCTTCAGGGGAGTAAAATTTGAAAGAAACTTTTTGATAAAATAAAAATAAGAACTAAAAATATCTGAAATTTTATTTTTTACATAAAATTTACTGTTTCTGTAATATATTGTAATCCTAACTTGTATTTGAAAAATATTTTAAGTATAAATTGTATCATTTGTTTTCTATGATCAATATAGAATAAACTTTATTTCATAATTTTAAGTTAATGAAGAGAACTAAAATTTTATGTATGTATATGTTTAAAATCTTAATGTTTTTATTTTTTTTCCCCATGCCAACAGTTTGAATTTAAAAAACATGTTTTCAATGATTCAGTGTATATTATCATTCTCGTTAATTACTTAAAAATAATTAATAGTTGATTCAAATATGATTTTAAATATTCATATATAATTCATAATTGACTAGTAAAAATACTTTGAAATTTTATTTTCTATAATTTTATTTGTTTTTCAAAATAATTCGAAAGTGGATAAAATTTTTATGGCCTTAAAAATAAAAATCCTAAATATTTTATTCATTTATGTAATAGTTTATTGAAAACCATATTTCGTAGATTATTTTGAAGAGAGGTATCATTTTATGATTTTACATGTATAATATGTCGAATTCAGTATTTAATGAATAATAAATATGCATATTCATACATTATAAAAGCATGAAATGAGAATTTTTTTGCTATGAAGTTGCTTCTATTTTGAAATTTATTGGCAATAGAAAAATGAATCATCCGTTGATACCAAAATTGCATTATTACATTAAAAGATTATTTTGTAAAAATGTTTTACAATTAGGGCAAGACTTTGTGCTCACCTTATATAACAATTGTAAAATTTTGCAATCCCATTCCTTGACAAAATTTCTAAACGCACAATACAAATGTTTGCAAAAGGCGTTAACTTTGTGATGTTCCTTATTCGTTGCCGTGTTATCCGGTTTTAAAGCCAATGCATGTTCTGGAATAAAATTTGGCGTTTCATTTCCAATGTAGAGGCATTTGTAAATAAAATGGAAATTAGGTTAGACATTTTTTTTTAAAAGAATGTTGCTATATGATATCTTTAATTTAACTATAGACGAATTAAGTTTCATTGTGAGGAAGACATTGATCTGCATTTCCAGTTGTTTAATTCTTTTATAAAAATTTTAAGTAAGAATAAAAATGAGCAAATCATGGTTACAGTTACATAGTTGTAGTTATTTTTTTTTTAAATGTTTAATTTAAGTAAATTTTAATTTAAATAAGCAGATGATTTTTAAAATATCTTTTGTCTTATTTTCGAATTGCTGTAAATTAAATTAAAATTGTTCGACAAAATTTCAATTTTTTTTCCTTTTTTAATCGTTATCATTTATTAAATACTTAATTTATGAAACAGTGAATTTTAAAAATGAATGAATAAATAAATCATTTTGCAGATTTCATACATGTAAGAACTTTTCTTTATTTATTATTCTAAAAACATATTAAGTATTTTATCATTTTTTTTTTTCTGTATACATTATTTCAAAAATATTCGAACGTGTGAAATTTCCTTAAATTAAATGCTGCATTCAGTTTTTGAATATTGTAATTCTTATTTTCTAGTTATTTATTTTTATTTTAAGACATTCGATTTAAGAATGTTATTTAAATTCTTATTCCCTCTTGGTAAATGGTAATCTATTTTCTCATAGGAGAATATAGCCATTTTACCAGTCAACTGTTAAAAATATTCCACGAAAATAAATCGTTTGCCATTTTCCTTAAAAAAAAGAAAAACACAAAAGCGAATGGAACTGAACGTTGATTTATGTGAAATAAGCGAAGGAAGAAAGTAGAGATAAATTCCTTGAATTCCCAGGACGGAAATGTGCTGGTTGACTGTGTGCAGATCTTGAACTTCCGTTGTCTGTCAGTTCAGCTGCAGTGGTGTACTGTACGTTTAAAGCTTGTTATATTGTAATTCATTCGAATCCAGCCAGACCATATATGGAAAAAGGCATTCCTGTCTTTTCTTGCTGCATAATCTCTCGGCATGTTTTCGCTTGCCGGTATTAAATATAGTTGTTTGCTTGAATCTTTCATTTTTTTTCTTTTTCTTTTATCATCCATTTGCATTTTTAGGAATAGTTTTCTTTTGTGCTATCATTTAAGTTGCGGAATAGTTTTGAGTAAGATTTTTGAAATACATGAAGAATTAAGGGGGAATAATTAAGTGTAGTTAACTTCGAAATTCTTCCGTTTTGAGTACATTTTTACTATTAATCGTTCTATATATTTTTAAATTGCTTAATGCTATTACTGTATTAACTTGCGACAAAATTTTGATGAATGTTTTTAAAATAAATTTTTATAAACGAACATACCGTAAGAAAAATTGTTTAAAGTTTTACCTTTTAAATACTTCAAGGATTTGGAACAAATAGTCTTCATTACTATTAGTGCCTACTTTAATACAATCATGGTGTATCTCTCATGTTATTCTGTGAGAAAACTTGCTATTTAATTATTTATCACATAAAATTAATGAATTCTCTGAATATCTCTTTAGTGTAAACTTTTATGGCTTCTACAACTGGTCCCCATTTGTACCGAATTTTTTTAACTTAAATTCTTTTTATTTTTGAGCCTTACTTTTTTATTTTGTTTCTTATTTTTCAGAGTATCATTTTAAAACTTTAAACATTTATTTTTTACCCTACTAATACTTAAAGCTGTCAATTATTAATTGTGATTAAATTTATAAATTAAGATGAGGAGGTTAAGGGGGTTATCCTCATTGGTACTCCGTTATCGGTATGTCAGTTGCCAGTCTTTAGTGTAATGATTTTAAATTTTTTTTTTTTTTTTTTTTTTTATCTTTACTATCTCTCTCAGTAACCCTAACTTGTAATTTTAATCTTTGATTCTTTTTTTTTTATTAAATTGCTCCATGCCTACAAATTCATTTTTATAAAAGTCCTTAGTTTGTAACCCATTAGAATTCTGATGCTTTGCCGATACGGATTATTTATTAGCTAATGCCAACATTTGTTTCGCATTTTGAATAACAATTGAAAAACCTATTAAACTGAGTTTTCATATTTCTCCTTTTCAAATACAATTTATTATATGGTCATTGAGGTTTGTCATATTGTGAGGTGAATGTAGAATTCTCACCTACAATTTAACTATTTACTTCAAAGTAAATTGTAATAATTATGCCGTGTCACGCGCCAAGAATTGGCATGGCTTTTTGACATCATAGGAAAGAATATCCAAAACCACTGAGTAGTGAATTAATTTTTGCGAAATCATCTTTTATTTATTTTTTTCTTTTCTTTTTCGCGAAGAAGTTTTAAGAGATGTTTTTTTAAGGTTATATTCAGTTTGTCTTGCCTTTTACGATGCGATGTTTTTATTACTGATGTTTTAACTGCCCTGTTTAATAAATTTTGCAATCTGGAAATGAAATTTCTGAATTTATTTAGTTTGTTGTTTTAATTATTTTAAGTTGATTGTAAGGAATTTTGTGAGGTCGTTACAAAACATCGTCATTGATGTAATATAAAAAAAATTGTTTTGCATGCAATTTTGTTTGACAATTGCAACAAAATGATTTGAATCAAAATCAATATATCGCAGAGGAAAAAGTTTCAAAAAGAAAAAAATATATATATCTCTTTACCGAGCTGTGTTAATAATATTCTGATACCGGGTAATGTAATGCGGCCTCTGCCATGCTAACACATGAATTAAGAGTGGAAGGCCTCAGCAAGTGTTCGGAAATTGAGGCGGTTTTGCTTGTTTTATTAAATATCCCATTCACAGTTTAAAGAGAAAAATATATTTCTGCGATAACTGATTAATGCTGATGTGATAGGTCATTTGAAAGTATTTATTATTTAAGTAATAAATACTTGATAAGTATTTATTATAAGTATTAAGTATTTTTTAATTAAAGGCTATCAGATTAAGTAAAAAAGGCGTGAAAATCAATGGAACAGTATAATAATAATAATAAACGATTCTGTTAAAAACATTATGTTGTTGTGACTAATTCTCGGTGTCCGACGGCGGGATAGTTATGGAAGGCGGGTAAGCTTCTTTTGTGATGGAGCACCCGTAAATAGAAGTTTGACTTCACTCCATGTCGCTGAAAAAGGACGGGGAACTACGACCGCATTTACGTATCGTTCGGGAGAAAACCCGGAAAACTCCCTTTAAGTAGTCTAACGAGGGGCCTGAATGGCCGTGTGTCTGGCGCTCCGTGCCACAGGTTTCGGGTTCGAGTCCCGGCGATGCCGTGGATGTTTGTTAGTGGTTCGGAATCCATTTTAAGTCGTAGGTCCCGGTCTCAGACTGTAAGAGCGCCGCGGAGCCAGTCAGACTTCTCTCACCCGCATCATTCCCAAACTACATAGGGGCAACTCGGCTCTATGCACAGTGGTGTGGTGTGGTAATTGTAATAGTAGTCTGACTAAAGAAGCAAGATGCGTGAAAAGAGATTGTCGGATGATTGCGAACGTCACATTAGTTTCACTAATTATATAATAATGAACTGCGTATTCGAAGATTAGCATGACAGACAAAAATGACTTTTCGTACAATCTGTTTATTAATGATAATTAGAAATCTGAGTTGAGTTCAATAACAAATATTCCTAGTCATTGTCGATAAATCTGTTGGATTATGTTGTTCATTAGGAAAAAGTAGTTAGTGAATTTTTATTTGATCTTTCGCCACTTTTGAAATCTCGAGAGAGAGAGAGTATAATCAATTTATTTAGCTCTGAGACATGTTATATCTAGCGTTTTTCACTTGAAATTGAAAAAAAATTGATATATTAAAATAACAATTTGGGGTGGTGGGGTGTAAGTTAATGTTTAAATACATTTTGCAGAGCGGCAGAAACGAGGCCTTCCTCGTGCTCACATCCTTTTATGGCTTGAAGATAAAATAACGCCAAAATAGAGTAGAATGATTTCATAAAAAGAATTTCCAAATCCTAAAGAGGATATAGATAATATTAAAAAGTATATTCATGGCATATTTATGATTCGTGACCCATATCTATTAATAAATTCAAAATCTCCTCATATGAAAGACAGTTGTTGTTGTAAACAATTTACGAAAAGGTTTGTAAGTGAAACGATAAATGGAGAGGATTACATTACAAAACTCCATTTTACAGAGATCAGGTCCAGGAGGATTTTTAATTCGGGTTTAAGTAAATGAAAATATTTTATAGGTAAGATAATCGTTTCATTATCCCTTATTCACCAGGATCATCTCGAACTTTTGAAACACATTTAAATGTCGAGTATTGCAGCAGCTTGCATTTTATAAAATACATTTATAAATATGTAAATAAAGGGAGTGATCAAGTGATGTTTGGATTTAAAAAATGAAATTGGCGAAATAATATATCAATTTCGGATCTAAATCAGTACATCAATAATACAGGCAATTTATAGTATATCCTCTTTCCCAATACGTGAGAGATTTTACCGCGTAGTTCACATGGATGTTCATTTAGAAAATGGACAACGAATTTATTGATGAAATTACCAATCCCAAAAATACTACATTGACATATTTTCAACTGTGTCAAGAGGACATTATTCGAAAAACACTTTTATATTACGAAATACTTTCGTATTATATATTTGATAAGCAATCTAGAGTATTTAAGAGAAGAAAATTCGCCCTCCTGGTATTTAGAAAAGGTTTGTTATCTGAAGAGTATACACAATTCATCCTGATAATACATAATGTTATTCCTTAGTTTGTTACCTCACGTTGTTAGTTCACATCTTTTAAAGATATAAGAACAGTTAACGATATGACTAATCAAACAGCTTGCAGATTTTTCCGCTGTTTGAAAATCTCTTCATCTTATTGAAGATGATTCATACTGGGTTGAAACTTAAAAGGAACCAATCGTTGATTGCTTCAGGCAACTTTTTGCAATAATTGTAGTATTTTGTCACCCTTCTGAATCTATGCTTTACGGACAAAATGTAAAAAATATTTATATGAATTTTACGAGACACAACTGATAAGAAGTTTTCAGATTTATATTCACAAAAGATCTAGCAAGTCATTGTCTCATAGATGTAGAAAATATAATTATTTTTATTGGAGGGGAATTCTTTAATTCTACATGGATTGTCGACATCTATTATTAATGATAATTTCGAAATAAATACAGAATATTTATCTGAAATAAATTGCAATCGATAAATATTAACTGCTTTTGTCAGAAAAATGGAGCCATAATTACTATTAAAAATGACGAAATTATAAATAGTAAAAACCGTTAAAAAAGAGGATTGTTTTTATAGATATACATGGAGGTCTAGGACATTTTGTTGTAATCAATTTATTTTCTTGAGTTAGAGGGAGTGATAAAATCGCGCTTACGATAGCATTTTCAGGTATCTCGGCAACCCTTTCACCTAATGAAAATTACCCGATCAATGTTCAAAATATAGATATTGACAGATAAGAAACACCCGTTTTATCATAGATAAAGTGATCAGAAATGCTTACCTAATAGATTGTGATGAATGCATAATGGCTAATAAAAAAGCTATAGAAAATGTGGACAGAACTTAACAAGACTTATAAAATGATAAAAGTAGAATGGGAGACATAACCTTTATTTTTATTTTTTATGTGATTTTAGTTATATTTCATTGGTAATTAATAGAGATACAAAAGTTAATGTAGTCAATACATTTATCAAACGATCTTATTTTTGGAACGAGGTTAAAAAGCTGTCATTAATAGTAAACTTGTGTTCACCAAGAAGATCAAACTGAATCCTTCGATTTTCTGATGGCCAATTGGCTAGCGCTCTGGCCTTTGGTACCAAAGGCCACCACAGGCTCCAGGTTGGAATCCTGGCGGTGCCGTGAATGTTTGTTAGTAGTTCGGAATCCACGTTAAACTGTAGGTCCCGGTCTAATTAGCGTGTGCACAAAATGACCGTAGAACGACAAACCAAACCTTCAGTTTTCTAATTAGTTGCATATGTAGGGCAAGGAAATATGACCGATGAAAATGCTATTAATATCAATAAATTTCAAGTTAATAATATTATCATTGGCAAGTTTGAAGCAGATGAGAATTTTTATATCTATTAATAATATTGTTCATCGAGATGATGCAATTAACTATACTTGTTAAGTTTTTAAATTATACTATATACAAAAACTGTTATATCTCTTTCTCTCCCTCTCTCTATATATATTAATGGCCTGGCCAGGCCAGTCCTGCAAAAAGAAAAAAAAAATGCTTCTGTTTGATTGTTAAAATGTAACAGGATTCATAAATGGAATTCCGTATAAACGTTATGCCGACTCGTTAAAAACAACAATAATAAAATTTTATCACATATCATTAAAAAGGACATTTTCCACAGGCTGGAAGCTGGGAAGTGTTGAAAAAGTATTCTCTCTGAACGCCTAATTTGCACATGTCTCTAGAATAATCATAAATATCGTGCTTTTAATTTATTGTAAAGAGATTATGAAAGAATCAGTGTTCTTAAAAGTAGATCGCGATGAGTTGGGATATTTCGGCGCTATATATGGGCATAGGAATCTTGAGTTCTCGGGGATTTTGAGTGGCAGGTGGTTATGACGTCATTGCGGAAACTTTTTATCTCCGTTACTCCACTAAAGAAGGATGTAAATAAATATACCCGGCTGTGTGTGTATATGTTGTAGCAATTTTCTGCCACAGGGCAAATGGTTGGATTGAATCCAGAAGTGATTTGTTGGTGGCAAAAGCTCATTTTTTTTTTTTTTTTTTTTTTTCAACTTTTAAGATGAATCTTATAATTGATAAATGTTTCATTATTTAAAAAAAAAAAACACCACTTTAGTTCTGTTTGAATTGATTATTGTGTTGTAAAATTTGTAGGGAAAAAGAATTAAACAATTGGAATTTTTAAAAATCATCGACTTTTAACTCATTATTTTGAATCTGAATGTAATATAAATTCTGAATAACTTAGCGAATTTTGATAAAATATTTTATTCGTGTAATAAAAAATAAATTCTATCAAATTCCGCTTTTAAAGTATTATCATTCTTTTTTTTTTTTTGCATTTATAAATGGAAGATTATAATAATGTCTTCTTCGTAAGCTTAGATAAAAATTTATTAAAAAAAAAAAAAAAAGAGCATGATGTTTAAAATGAATAAGAAAGACGTATAGATTTGAAATAAGTAGAATACGAATTATACCGTTATCATAACCTTCACTGTGCTTATGTTTAGAGGTTTCAATAAATTTTCTTTTATTAAAGTAGAAATGCATACTGAGGCCGCTTTTGCTTTTCTAGTGGACCATCGTATGCCAATTTTAATTAAAAAGCTGTACAATTTTTTTTTTTTTTTTTTTTTTTTTTTTTTTTTAACGTCTCGGACTTTGATGAAGTTCAAGCATGTATATGTTCCGGCACTAATTTAATAAAAAGGCAAGAATTTAAATATTATTTTATTCAGTGCTTTCTTATTTATCCCTAAATATGAATTTGTTTCCATAACGCTGTAGTCTAAATGGAGGAATCTCTACATACACAAGTTTTCTTCTTTTTTTTTATCCGAATAACGATTATGTATGCTGTATGCCAAGACAGTAGTCGTAGTAGTCGTTGATAAACGTTTGTTTCAAGAATTTTATATATATTTTAGGGAATTGCCAAAACTAAATGATCGGGCATGAATAATAAAGAAATTCAAATAGAAATCATTTACTAATATTTTTTTAGATTTGGTTACTGCAAAAATTGAACGCCACCTATTAAATCAATGTAATCAAGTGTTTTATTTTAGCATTTTTATTTTCATTCATATGGCGTGCGTGCTCGTATATAGGTCCAAGTAGTTAATTTTCTTGTAGCTCAATTAGTCCCAAAGATACTTTACCTCTTGTATTTACAGGCTTTCTGATGACCAATTGGCTAGCGCCCTTGTCTTTAGTACCACAGGCTATAGTGTCGAATCCTGGCGGTTATATCCTTATAGGGTTCGAATCCTGGCGGTGGCATGGAGGTTTATTATTCGTTTGGAATCCACGTTAAACTGTAGGTCCCTGTCTGATTAGCCCAAAGTGTGCATGAAATGATCGTAGAGCGACAAACCAAACCCAAACTATTCAAGCTTATTTGTGCTGCGTTTGTCCAGTCGAAGACATCAGCTTATAAATGAGTGAAGAATAATTATGATGCACTTTTTTTTAGTACTTTTTTTTTTTAATTATATCATCTGTAAAAATGTACTTGCAAATCAGAACGTTTTTAAGCTGTAATATGATCTAGCTTCTTGAAGAACACCCACCCAAAATACTTCTTCAACATCAGCATCATTTCAGTCCTTTCAATTTCTTTGAAATTCGAAACCTTCGTGATTTTTTTTTTTTTAAAAGTTGTTTGTTTTTATACACATGATGGATATGAAAAAGAAATACTATACACGGTTAAGCCTCTTTGGTATTCGTACACTTGTTCACCTCCCACGATATGAAAACCTCTCTTAATTCTTTGGATGTTTATTATTTTTTTTTTATAATTAACCTTTTCTTAGCTCAGTGGCTCAGACAAGGTCAAGTGAGCAATCATTATTTTTATGGTTTTCTGTATAAGAACAAAGCGATCGTCTTTTGGAATTGTGAGATTTTTTTTTTTTTTTCCCTGAAAAGTGTTCTGATATGACGTGGAAAATTGGGTAATAAATAACTAATAATATTGTAAATATATTGATGTTTAAATTAGTATCCTTAAATTTTTAATACAGCTCTATTTACATTTTCTTAGTTTATGAATTATTTATTTATGGAATTAAAGAAAATTGTTGGAATGGAATTATTTAGCTATGGTATATAATTCCATTCCAGGGGGGGAGAAAGAAAAAAAAACATACAACAACAACAAAAACAAAACATGCTGAAACAGAGTTCATTAATCTAACAATAATGTCAAGTTGCAGATCTTTTAGCCACTAAAAAGTGTTACCAGGTGCACCACGGGGAGGTAGATCTTCTGCGCACCCGCAAACGGATATAATTGCAAAAATTTTTCTTTCATATAATTTTATCGATGTTATTTTATTATTAAATATCATCTCATGTAAAGTAAGATTTTAGTAGAATAGGAAATTCAGCAATAAATTTAGGTGATTGGAATTCTCGATATTGCCACTTAGTACTATTGCTCTTATTTTCATGGAGACAGACAGTATTTAATTTTATTCAATTGCTTTAGCATGAAATCTTCATGAGAGATACTGTAATACTAGTTTATTGATTTGTTTTCTGAATAATTACACAATATTCATTGTGTATTTTTCTCTTAATTTTAAATAAACGCCATTCGTTACATGTATTTCAATTGTAAATGCACTTCTAAAATGAGTGACCCATTATTAATTTGAATAAATTAGTCTCAATTTTTAATAATTGTATTTTATTATATTTGTATTTTATTATTATTGCTTATGCCGTATTTGAAACTTAATTTTTTTTTCTCTTTCTCTTCACAGACATATTCAGGCCTCTTCTGCGTGGTAGTCAATCCTTACAAGAAATTGCCCATCTACACAGAGAAAGTTATTGAGCTGTACAAAGGGAAGAAAAGGCATGAAGTTCCTCCACACATTTTTGCTGTTACTGATGGCGCTTACAGGAGTATGTTGCAAGGTAAGAGTCTTATTACAACCCATTAATAAGTAACTGAGATAAGTATTGTTCCTTGTCACAAGGACCAGAGTAAGTAGCCAGTATAAGTTCTGTACAGGTGAATTGAACCCCGATCTTTACTAATGGATTAAGAACATTTTTTAAAATAAATTAATTCAATGACTTTTATTGAATTTGTATATAAAAACAGTTTTTTCATAACGTATTTTTTTACAATTTTTGAAGATTTGGTATTTTCACTAACTTAAGACATTCTTGTACTCGTAATTTACTTACAAAAGAAATATATATCCTGTAACCGTGCTTCCACTTACACACTAGCAAGAGCGCCCCCTTTTTGCGTTCAGGAGAAATGGTCAGTAGGCCTCGAGACTCTCGCCCCAGAGGAAGTACAGTGCAACTACGCGGTTCTGTTAAGAAATGTTTAGTTTATAGTCTCTCATCCCAAGAGGAAGTATATTTAGTTCATTAGTTGGCCTACAGACTCTCACCTGCAGAGAAAATATCTTTTGGACACCCTGCGCTTATCTGAGTATCGGGTTTTCGGCTTAGTCGGGTTTCGGCACCTTCCACGAATCTATAACTATATGTCTTTAAATGTGTTAAATATTTTATGTCTCTAATTGTATGCTTATGTAAATAAAGCTATGAGTTTTCCAACTTATCCCTCAAGTATCTGAACCCTCTTACAAGCTAGTTGCCCAACCTGCACGCTACAATCTTATAAAAATAACAGTACCAAATTAACAGAAACAGAAATATCTTAAGACGTGCAAAAGAAAATTGTACATTTTAATCACAAAGACGCTGTATTTCTGAAACATTACATCTTCTTTTTCTTAATAATATAATAGCTTCTGTAAGCTCGTTCATCATTGATCCAATATAGCATTTCTCAGCACTGACGCTTATAAAAAGCCGTCTCTACACTTAACTTGGTATGCTTGCTAAAGCTGTAATTATCTTTGCTACTAGTTGCATTATTGAACGATGTAATTGAATTGTCGCCTATTAATTCATAGAATTAAAAAAAAAAAAAAAAAAAAAAAAAATTAAAATTATTTGTATAAAAAGTCAGTTGAATTTTCAAACCGATATCTGCCTTCCTCAAAAATGCTCAACACATTTTTATGTAAATTTTTCAAATAAAACATTATTTTTTATTTATAAATATCTAGGTTTATTAATTAAGAAATGCAAAACTAATATTAAAACACTAAAATCAAATTAACTGCCTTATTAGTATATATCATACCTGTTATTGTTAAATTATGTCTTAACGCTTGTGGTTTATCATTCAGTTATTAAATGTACAGTGTAGCATTTATTTTTGCATTTTTAATATTTAATAATCATAATTCATGTTCATCTGTATTGATTGTCAACTAAAAAGTCCTTTTAAGATCATCAGATACTTTTGAGATCATCAGATATTTTTACCAGTTCCAGTAGTTCATCAGTAATAGGACGTGTTGGTAAAGGAAGTGGGCTGGATTCCACTTATTTTTATCAGACGGTGGCAGTTGCGATTCTTCCCATTTTTCCGAATCGTCTGCAGTTTTCGGTGGATTGCAGTTTTCGTTTTTTTGCAAATCGTCTGCAGTTGTTCGTGGATTGTAGTTCTCGTATTCTTGCTCTTTTTGCGAATCGTCTGCAGTTTTCCGTGGATTGTGTTGCTCGTATTCTTCCCTTTTTTTGCAAATCGGAAGCAGTTTTCGGTGGATTCTGCTTATTATATTCATCCACGGCTTCCCAAAGTGTCCTGTTTTGCGAAAGCTTTCTGGCCGAACTTCTTGTTATAATAGTATACGGGATGCTGCCGTAAGTTCCCTTTAGGTGGTTATCAAATGGTTCATGGATCGTTGTTTGTCTTGCTTGTTGTCGCCAAAGAATTCCAAATCTTCGTCAGTGCTTATGATGCGCGCGAAAGCCGTTTGAGACCTAGTCAATACTCTGGAGGTACTGACTCCCGGTCTATACATGCAATGAGGTAACCATTCGTCCGTTTCATTCTTTTCTTTTTCTTTTTATTTTTATTCTTAGGCATAATTATATATATCTCGAAAATGAATTTTACATGTTTACAAAAAATAAAAATAAAAAATAGTAGAGTTTTCCAATTATCAAATCTTTTGCAAATTTAGAAAGTTAATCCCAAAAGAAACAGGATTTAGGTCAATTTATATTTATAATGACTGAGTATTTCAAAATGACTTCTGCATGATTTTGGATCTCGTTCATCAATGTTTTGTTTTTCATGCGCTGACGAAATGTAAATATCGCGTTGAGACTTATTATTGCTGCTTCAAATCTTTAAAAAATATATATATATATAAAAAATAATAATAATGAATGGATCTCAAAACAAAATTGTTTCATCTTGCTTTATTTAAAAAAAAAAAAAAAAAAATATCTTGTCAAATATTAATTTGGGAAAGTTAAACTAAAAAGACCTACTCGAAATACGTTGTTGAAAATCATTCATAGCTCTTTGAGAGTTTCCAGCGATTTTCAAAAGTGGATTATTTGATTAATGTGATAAATGTGTAGTTTTTTAAAAATTGTTTTAAGTTTTCTGTTGTCTTTTAAATTCATAAAAAAGTGTTTCCTTTATTAATTTGTGATTGGAATAGCAATTTGATTGGACGAATTACGTTTAGTGATAGACTTAACTCTGTATTATAATCATAACAAGGAAAAAAAAAAGGGGGAGGGAGCGACATTGAAGTAACTTAATTATTTTCTAGTTTTTTTCTGGTTAGAAACAATTAAATTCTTTATAACTAAGCTAATGGATATAATTTATAAATGTTTTATTACTAACGTGTTGTTGTTTCTTTTCCCACTTGGTAAACAACAACGTTTAGACCAAGCCCAACTAACCCGTGAGGTCTCATGGTTGGAGGGAGGGGCCTGAATGGCCGAGTGGCTAGCGCTCTGGCACTCGGTACCACAGGTTTCGGGTTCGAGTCCCGGCGGTGCCATGGATGTTTGTAGTGGTTCGAATCCACTTTAAACTGTAGGTCCCGGTCTGTTTAGCCCTCGTGCACAGAAGAGACAAACCAAAACCAAAACATGGTTGTAGGGAAAGGGGGCAGCTTCTGTTGTGATGGAGCATTCGTAGGTAGAAATCTGACTTGTCTCCGTATCGCTGACTTTTTTCGGGTAGGGTTGTCAGCCCTACTCTAACGCTCTACAGTCATATTAGAACGGGACCTACGGCAAAGTGGAATCCGAACCACTAGAAACATCCATGGCACAACCGGGACTCGAACCCGAAACCTATACCACTGAGCGTCAGAGACTAATGTGTAAAACGTGTTTTAAGATATTGTAGCTGTTAATATTTGGTAAGTTTTCATTAACAAACACGCACACAAAGTTTTCTTATTGTACCAGATAAGATTAAAAAAAAAAAAAAAAAGAAAATCAGTAGTAGAATATCAGAAAACGGGCCTGAATGGCCGAGTGGCTAGCGCTCTGGAGCTCGGTACCACAGGTTTCGGGTTCGAGTCCCGGCGGTGCCATGGATGTTTGTCGTGGTTCGGAATCCACTTTAAACCATTGGTGCCGGTCTAATAGGATCGTAGAGTGTTGCGGGGGCAGTGTTACTCCGTGGCTTATCTTCAAGTTACACGCGCCCCTGGGTAATGCAAAGTGAGTAACGTCTGTGCAGCGCTTGCCATAAGGCATCCAACACCAAGCTGTCTAAGTGTTTGCTAGCTGCATTAGAAAGAGAAATATATATATATATCAGAAAAACATTCTTGAAAATGCACTGTATTCTACTTTCATTAAGATTTGTTGAATCACATTGTAATTGGAAATGGCATTAATAAAAAAAAAAAAAAAAATCTAAAAACCTTGACCTTAACCCATCTCGGGATGAATCTTGAAAAAAAAAAAAAAAAAAAAAAAAAAAATACAAATAGAAAGTAAGTTGAAGGGAAGGAGACATGAGGGGGGAAAGAAGGAAAAAAAAAAAAAAAAAAGGTCTGCGACGCAACATTGATAGCATCGTTCTTGACAAGGTCATCTACCTGACGGCTGCTACATTCTTCGAAGGCTTTTCTTTTGACTCAGAATCCAGTATTTTTCGATGAGACCTTTGCACCTACGACACATTATCTTCTCCAAAGCCCAAACGGTCAATTTCCGCAGTACCCTTCTCCGAAGTAGGAGTGTCCTTTTTATGTCTAAAGGACGTCACGTACTAAAATAAAAATCACCAATCCGTGGTAGTTGTGTTTTGGATAAGAACAATTCTGCTCAAACAACATCTGAGTTGAGTAGTTCTAAATTTATTTAACTTGCTTTATATAATTTTTAAGATACTGCATTTTTGACCTGAACTTTTGTTTGTTATATTAGCTTTCAAAATGATGCTTTTCAAAGTTTTACTCCAGAAAATGAGTAAACATGTAAAACAGTAAAGCTGTTCTCGTCAAAAGCACTGACACATGTTCTCTTATTTCCCAGAAAGATTTAACAGTTTTATCTAACTGCTCATAATTATCTCTAATTAATCCACAATGAATATTCCCATTTAAATCACAAGGAACACTCCCGGAAACAACATATCCGAAACACGAATTTTGTAAAACTAAGTTAGATTTAGGGGGTATATTTGTCCTGATCTCAAAAGGCTATAAAAAATCACTGCGCCTAATAAAATATCAATTCTACCTGGGATGTTAAATTGTGGATCCGCTAACTCAATATTACTTTATTTACACGACAGTCACAGCACTCGCAGCCGTGCTGTTCACTTGCCTCTCTGGCATTACACTGATCAGACTCGGAGATATGCGCACGCAGGCGCATGTGTACACACACACATTTTTCGCCGCTAGGGGTATCCTTGCGCGTTGGCGGGAACAAAAGACTTTTTTTGTTTATCACGTTTTAATTTATCAAGCTTTTATTTCGTGCATCTATTTGGATGAAAAAAACATTCGAGAAACGCAGCAAATAAATAAAGTAAATGATGTGGAGAACCAGATGGCTTAACCGTTGAAAAGATTTTGCTTTGAATAAATTTTATTTGCATATCATTCTCTCTCTCTCTTTTTTAATGTTTATGCACATATATGTACGATTATATTCTTTTCAGTGGGCATTCTTCGAAATGCAATATATAAAGTAACTATTGCTAGCATTTAATAAACTTTAAATAATCTTAATTAGCTTAAGTAATAACTTAAGTAATAACTTAATTAAAAAAAAAACAGCTTTAAGTAATCTTAATTAAAAAAAATTCCAGCTTTCAAAACTCCAGTGTTCAAAAAGTCATTATAAAACAGATTTAAAAAAAAAAAAAAAAAAAAAAATTCTTAATACACTTTTGTGCATTGCATATCTTTTATACGTCATACTGCTTTTGCTGCATGTAGAAGCTCAAAGAAAATTTTAACATAAAGAAGCTAATGATTTTGACAGTAAATCGTTCCAGAATGTTCTAATGCTAATCAAGAAGTTGCATATAAACGTTGATTAAGTGAATATATATTTTCAAAAAGGAAGTTCTAAAATTGAAAGTAATTGAAGCTGCTGAGGAATTCAAAATTTTGCCTACGAAGCTCTAGTTGTTTTGTGTTGCTTAACTTATTATTATTGCAGTGTGTAGTTTAGATTGTTTATATGATCAATTTTCCGTTTCCGTAAAGTATTCAAGTTTTTTAATGCCCAGTACTATAAATTTTTCAAAATTCACATTTGTTTCCATTTGATATTATGTTAGTATATACTGAATGAAAATAAAATGTATTTCAGAAAACTGAATCGATAAGAAAATAACAAATAACTCTTGCCAATAATATTTACTTACTTTATAAAAGCAATAAATTTCCTTATAAATATTTGTGTAACCGATCGCCCATTGTATAACATGGTTACCGCGGGTTTTATAATGTTTGAAATGAAAACCAGTCGAAAGATAAAATAGAATTTTTTTTTAAGTATTTTATATACCTTCAAATTAATATTTGAAAAGATATATACCGTGCATATTGTTATTGTTAATTTTAAAATAAATGGGTGTCATGTACCACTGATGTATATCACAAACAGCTCACCGACTACTGATGAGTGTAGGACATTGCCTACTGGTGGAACTTTTATGGGTAACTGCCCTGCATATTAACATGTCGTTTGGAAAAATTCTAGCTAGGCAGTCTGATTATTGATGTGAGACGTTATACACATAAAATTAAATTAGAAACTCGGTTATTTTTCTCCAAAAGTAATGAATAATTTTTATTTGTTTTAAAGAACATATTGATTGTCTTAATTTATTTCACAAATTGTAATGAGAAGAATTTGAAATATAGATTTTCTTTAAATTAATTTTCATTCTGTACCTATTTAAATAATTACATTTCTTTAACAAATTAGAGTAATTTATGGGTATCAAAATAACTTTAGTAAAGAAATATGGTTTTTATTGTACATATTTTTTCAATGCGAATTTATTGAAATTACTTTGGTTGCAATTAAAATAACTAAATTTATTTCCCTAAATAAGAATTTTGTATTAAACATTCTTATTGTTTATTACCAAAATTTCTTGAATCAAGACTTTCAAAAATCATTCCTTGAAAAACATAAACTCATTTTGTTTTCTGTGAATGTATATTTTAATTTGCCATGAAAATAAATGTTTGTTACTCTTCCTTTTCTAAAAGGAAAGTTCACATTATAAACATTTTATATACAAAAATTGTAAAACATTGATGAAATAATGCAGGAACAAAAAAAAAAAAAAAAAAAAGTGTAAAGAACACATTCTTTTCAAAGCATTGGCTGGCGTGTTAATTGATATGCAAACATACATCTATGCCTTAAGACTATTCGAAAAAAAAAACGGAATTTCCCCCGTTTCTTCTTTTTTTATTTTTGTCTGTGTGTGTCGCGACCTTTAATCTCGCAAAACTGGTTTAAAGTCATCTTGTCGATCTTTTAATACTAGTTCGGAATTATTGAAATATCGGAATTGTCCATTAAATTATACCGTCTGTGACGAAACTAATCATGCTTTTTTTTTTTTTTAACCCATAAAATAAATTGGTATTGTTTTTGGGGGAGAGTTTTTTGTGTCCTTGACCACTTTCAATTTTGCACATTTTCACTGAAATCTATAATTTATTTTTTTTTTAAATTTCTTTTTTACAAGCTTTTTTATACATAATATTTATTTACAAAATATTTAAGTTTTTAAATAGTTTGCAAAATAATAATAATGATAATTAGGAGAAAATTAATGTAAAATTGTTCTAAAGGACCGTTTGATGAATGCAAAGACAATTTTATTTCTATGTGAAAATGAGATTTTTCAAGAAAAGAAAATCGTTTGGAATTCTATTGTTTTTTTTTTTTTTTTAAGATTGCTGTTATGCCGATTACAATTTCCTTCCCTCCCTGCCTTCTTTTGAAAGAATATAAAATGTTCGTATTTGGTGGAATATTTTAATAAAAATTCATTTTGAATTCTGTTTCGTTTTCCTTTCTATTGCGAATAAGAATACGATTTTTTTGTTTTCTTTCTAAACACCAAACGATTTTCTTTCTACATAATTATTAATGTAGATTTTGGCAGAAAAGTGTCTTCTCTTCCAATCAAATGTTTTAATATGTAAATTTACATCTAACCGTTTAATAATCTGAAAAATTTGTAAATTATGCATAGAATTATCGTCGTTTCTGTCGAAAATGATCGGTCTTAAAATTTGTGGTGGCAAGTTTTAAACTTTTCTTTTTATTGCAACTATTCTATTGCTTTCTTTTCATTTTCAAAAATGTTATTAGATGTTCTCGAAGAATATTTTATTATTAATGTGCTTTAAGATTTAAGTTAATTTTTTTGGCAAGTTTTTAGTACAATTTTTTAAAGCATCTGGCAAACAAATAATTAATTTACCCATTTAATAAGGGAAATTTCTTGAATGAAAGAACATTACATTGTTTCATTCTCTTCATTTCTGTAACCACTCATATTTTAATAAATTTATTTTTGTGAGCATGTATAATGAAATATGATGTATTTATGTGTAACTCAATGTTGCATTAAGAATTTAAATTAGGCTTTGTAATAAAATGCATTACAAACGATTTTCAAACTGCTGTAAATTTTTTCATTTGTAAAGTAGTATTTTAATTATCACTTGATAATCACTGTCTACTTATTAAATAAGCATATTTTGAAAATTAAAATAAAAACTTTAAAAGATTATTATTGTTTTTTTTTTTTTAATTTGAAATTTAAATATAAAATTTTTTATGTTTTGTTTCTTTTTCAGATCGGGAGGATCAGTCAATTTTATGCACGTAAGTAATTTCTTTTTTAAAAAATTGATCTGATAGATTTATAATTAATAAGTTGTAATATAAATGAGTTAAATAAAAACCTTTATAATGAGTGATCACTTTTAGGGGAGAGTCTGGTGCTGGAAAGACAGAAAACACAAAGAAAGTTATTCAGTACCTTGCTTATGTTGCTTCATCTAAACCTCGATCGTCATCAGCGTCACATTCAGTAAGACCTTGCATTTTTACCCTTATCTCTGAAAATGAAATTCAGAATCTTCATTCAAATTATTTGTTGCAGAATTAATAATAATAATAATTTAATCAAAAACAGCAATTGATTAAAAAAACCCCATTAACTACCAGGAATATAAATCTTGGATGAAAATATAAATGAAATTAAATATTTAAAAATAAGATAAATATTATTAGTGTTTATGATAAAATTACACTGTTAAAAAGTCCTTTATTCTTTTTATTTTTTTTATTGTTCATTTTGTGTAAACATGAAAAATTTAATGATTATAATTGGGCTTAGTTATAGTATTTGTAAACAATTACATGTGGAATATATAATTGTTTAATGTTCATATCAGATATTTATTCTGCTTAAATAAATATGGGCCAAATCGCAAAATAGGGGCAGTTGGGATTTTTGTGACTGATAAGTCGCCAAATATGGTAACCAGCGTTTCTTGAATAGTTTGTAATTCACTTCACTTACGCTTGAAACCTATTATTTGGCGACAATAGTTTTTTAAGGCAAATACCAAAAGCCCGTGATCTGCTATTTTACTGAAATATATTGTTAAACGAAATTCGTTAAAATGATTTGTTTATGTGATTATTTTAAATATAACTTGGATACTTATTAAAGTGTAAAGAATGTCTCTAAAATTTCTTGTTGTCAATTTGTATGTTTTTAATTGCATGTTTTGTGTTGTCTTCTTTATCTTTTATATCTGTTGCATGTTTGCATGAATTGATTTTAAATGTGCTTGTGTTAATTGTTTGTTTTTGCATGCATCTCACTATTCTGTACTTTTCTTTCTTTCCTTTTGTAGTATAATGCCCCACCTAATATAATTGTAAGTATCACTTTGTGTCTTTCTAAATATGTGTTTCCTATATTTGTTTTAAATGTACATCTTTCTTAGTTGATTACTTATTTTTTATATCCTGTTTTTGTGTTTTTCTATCTATGTATTGCTATGTTATTCTTCTTGTGTTGCATTTTTTCAATTTGTCAAACTTCAAAAATTTTCTTGTTTTTATTTTTTATATTTTTTGTACATTATTAATGTGTAAAAATTTTTATTTTAGCTTAATGTCGGTAAAATTTATAAATTTTAATGGAATAATTAAAAAAAAAAAAATTTAAATATAGGGAATTAATTATTTGTCTTTTAAATCTCTTCACATGCATTAATAGCAAGGGGTGTTTGTGTTTTGAAAATTTGTCGCCTCTAAAAATATTTACTTGCTAGTTTATAAAATAAAAATGTTTAGAAAATTTATATGATTATTCTAGGGAAAGGTAAAATAAAATATATTAAGTGAACCATATGGTAGTTTCTTCCATATGTTAAATTTTGCAATTTTGCTGTGAAAGATGGGGAGGGGAGATTTCTTATTGCCAAAAAGCAATATTTAAAATAATTTAACTTTGTGGTTTTAGGTACTTATATTTTATTAGGAATCTAAGATTATAGTGCAGCTCAGTTGAGCATTTTATAATCATGTTACTAAAAACAAAATAGTATAAATTTATAAATTAATTTATACTTATACACTTTTTTTAAAGATCTTTAAATTATGCTAAGGAGTTAATAATGAATATTGTTAAACAATTTAAAATAATATTATAGTACATGTAAATATTAACAATTAGGAAAATGTGCGAAATCTAATTTGTTCTAATATTTTATCACTATGTACACAGGGTGAATTGGAGCAACAGCTTCTACAGGCTAATCCGATTCTTGAAGCTTTTGGTAATGCTAAAACTGTTAAGAATGACAACTCTTCAAGATTTGTAAGTATGATTTTTAAAAATTAAATTGGTTTTCTAATAAAATAAAAACTCTTTTTATGATACATTGAAACTTATAATTTAAAAATAAATACTCCCTTTGTATGACTTACTAATTTATTTTATTCCTTTTAGGAAAATTTATTAGAATTAATTTTGATGCTTCAGGATTTATTGCTGGTGCCAATATTGAAACATGTATCCTTTATATATTAATAATTGTGGTTTTTATACGTCCTTACCCATGACTTAAGTCAGGAATTCTTAATACTTTTTAATTAATCACTGACTATTCCATAAAGTTGGCCAGGTCATAAGTTTTCTTTAAAAATGTCAAAATTTAATGTTTTCATCAGAATGGAATTTTTATGCAATATGCATAAAAATAATAAAGAACCTTTTGCAAATACATGCATTGCAATGAGAATTTAAAAAATAGTATAAGAGAATAAGGAAAAAGTACACTCTAATTCAATCAAATTATTCAATTTTTAAAGGTCCTTTCATTATTTTTTTTTTTGGCAGGTTTATCACAATTTTATCCTCCAGTAGTTATCACTTAAAATTTCAGGTTTTAACTGCTATTTATAGTCAATTAGAAATACAGGTACATAAATCTTATTATTTTTTTAAAAATTTCATTGTTAAACTTCTTTCTATGAGTAAGCATTGATATAAATTAGCAGGGTTTTTTTTCTTAAGTAAACAAAAGTGCTATGTTGATTTGCATTATTAAAAATAACATGGCAACTGTTCAGATTTGTTAAGTATATCAGATTATCTACCATGAGCTGAATTGAACCATTTAGAAGCCTGACTTGACCTAAGGGATATAGTTCAGGAATGCCCGACTTTAATTACTGTGCCTGCCATTCTATTAAACATCTTTTCTAAGGGATTAATCATTATTTTATAACTTTTTAAGTAGTCGAATTAATTTTGATTTATTATTATTTTTAAAATATTTTTTTTATTTATAATTCAAGGATGTGTATGGATTTTTGTTAATATATATTACACATTTTTTTTAAACCTTCCTTGACATTTTAAAGATTTGCTTGAAAAATCTAGAGCTATTCGTCAAGCAAAAGATGAAAGATCCTTTCACATCTTTTATCAACTTTTACAAGGATCTTCTCCTGAAGAAAAGAGTAAGTTTTTACATTTGTAAGAATAATTTTAAAATGCTTATCTATGATTTGTTTTGATGCTATTTACATTTTTTTTCTTTTCAGAGGGATATCTGTTGGAAGATCCAAAAAATTATACCTTTTTAACCAATGGCCATGTTGCAGTTTCTGGAATAGATGAAGTACTAGAATTTAGAAATACATGTAATGCCATGTCCATTATGGGATTGCAGAAGGATGATTTGAATGGTTAGTCAATATATATATATATATATAATTACTTTTTAAGGAAAGAAATAAAAATTATATTGATCTTATTATAATAATATTTTGAATAATTGTTTCCTACTTAAAAAACAACTAAGAATTGTTCAAATTGCCTTGAATCTTTTAATTGGTATATGATTTGTTGCTACACATTAAAGCATGATAGATTACACACACATAAATTTTAGTTTTATTGATTAAAAGAAGATATTTTAAATTTAATTTCTATCACATTCATAAAAATCGTGTATAATTTATATTATATTTTTAATATATTATATGGAATCATAAGTTCTCAATTTATATATGACATGTACTTATATAAATTGAATTTATATGTGTTTTCAATTAAAGTTATGTATTCTATTGGGGGTTGATAAATATTTTGAAAATTAACCGTATTGATTAAATGAAAGTGATACTTCATTATTTATTGGTGTTAGCTTGATTTAGTACCATTATCTATATTTAAGGTATCTTTTTTTGTAAAATTTTCCAGCTATCTTCCGAGTCGTATCTGCTGTACTATTGTTTGGCAACATGAAATTCAAGCAAGAACGTAACTCAGATCAAGCTACTTTGCCAGATAACACTGTTGCTCAGAAAGTTAGTCATCTTTTAGGTTTGAACATAACAGAAATGACAAAGGCATTCCTGAAACCTCGTTTAAAAGTGGGTCGTGACTATGTAACCAAGGCACAGACTAAAGAACAAGTAAATTATTAATTAAAATAATCTGAATTATATTCAGTGAATTTTTAAAAAAAAAAAAATGTTGCTTTTGTGTGTTTATGATGTAATAAATACTTTTATTGCTGATTCTTTAGATTTTAAGGAAAATAATAATAAGGCATACTTATATGCCTGTAATATGCAAGAATTATATTTTTTGAACATTATAATAATTTGTTGCAATAATGAATTTAAATGTAGGATTATTTATACTAAAATAAAATTTCATGTTTCTGATATAATTCTGAAACATTATGCAAGTTTATTACAAACTTTTTTTATTTTATGAGCAGAAGGAATAATTCATGTAGATGCACAATAATTAGAATAATAAAATGTTAGAAACTTAAAAATTAATTGCAAATTTTTGTAAATATATGATTGTATAGTTATATTTTGAAAGTGGAAATGAAGATGCAAATTTGTTGATAAAATTTTGTTTATCAGTTTCTGAAATGAATCGCTTTATTTTTCGCTTCAGGTTGAGTTTGCTGTTGAAGCTCTTAGCAAGGCTTGCTATGAAAAAATGTTCAAGTGGTTAGTAACTCGTATCAATAGATCTCTTGATAGAACTAAAAGACAAGGTGCATCTTTCATTGGTATCCTGGATATTGCTGGATTTGAAATTTTTGAGGTAAAAAGCTTTTATGAATAATAATAATGATAAAAATTATTGTATAAGAAATTAAAAATTTTAACGTAAGTTTTTTTGTTCTGCAGCTTAACTCCTTTGAGCAATTGTGTATCAATTACACCAATGAGAAACTTCAACAGTTGTTCAACCATACAATGTTTGTGTTGGAACAGGAAGAGTACCAAAGAGAAGGCATTGAGTGGAGATTTATCGATTTTGGATTAGATCTACAACCGACTATTGATTTAATAGAAAAGGTGGGCATATTTTCATATTCTATTATTATAGAACTACTGAATAGCGAATCGTTTAATCCTATGCTTATAATAATAGTATTACGTTAATGATGCTTTAAAAACAATTTTAAATGGATTTTCTATTTATATATCGTTTATATAAGATACTTGGCCATTATTAATACATTTATTAGTAATAAAGTTGTTTTGTTACATTTTTTTTTTTTTTTTAATATTTGCATTTTGAAAGGCATGTAATAAAATGCTAATAAATATATTTTAAGAAATTGTATGCTTAAAAATGTAGAAGATTCAATACATGTCAATCCTTGTTCAGTGAGTGTCTGTACAATAAATTGTTGAATATTAAATTTTTTTTTCTCTTTCAAAAGGCTATGTTACATTTTTACAGATTTGAAAACTAATGCTTTTCTATCCTATCAGTTTTTTAATCCAAACTCTAATGTGCTTTTGATTGCTTGTCATATGCAAATAACTTACGATTTTCCAAATTGCTTATTATTCACATTCCATTTAGGATTGATAAAGTTATATATTATTTAAAGTTACATTTTGCATAAATAATTTTAAGACATTTAAATTGTTGTATAATTACTGAAAATTAATATTCATTTTTAGCAATTTATATTTTAAAAGTAACTTTTGAACAAGTTTATTTCACAGATATATGTTTGATTTGTTAATGAATTTTGTATGTGAGTGCATTATTTTATAGACAACATTTGAGTTCCTGCTCGCTAAGTAGATAATTTTCTTTTCTTTATATGTTGTATAAAGAAATTATATATTAAACTGTTTTTTCAGCCTATGGGTATCTTGGCATTGTTAGATGAAGAATGCTGGTTTCCAAAAGCAACTGATAGAACTTTTGTTGATAAATTAGAAACAGCCCATGCTATGCATCCTAAGTTTGTGAAATCAGACTTCAGAGGAAACTGTGATTTCAGTATAATACATTATGCTGGTAAAGTAAGTAAATAAAGAATTTAAATTAACTTAATTTTTCTCTAGTCTAATGAAGATAATAAAGCCTTTAATCAAATCTTGAAATATTTTTAAGTTGTATTTAAAAAAATTATATTTTAATGTGATTTTTCAGGTGAGTTACTTAGCTACTCAATGGCTTATGAAAAATATGGATCCCTTGAATGACAATGTTGTTTCACTTTTGCAAACTTCACAAGATCCATTTGTTGTGCAGATTTGGAAGGATGGTAAAATAATTTATTACTTAACAAAATGATTAACCTAATAAATGTATTATAATGTTGTTAAATATCATTATTTAATTTTTTTACATGGGTTAAACAAGAGAAGAATTTATTAATATTTAAGAGAGTTGAACAGTTTTTTATCATCAATGTAATAGTAAATTTTACCATCAGTGAAAAGTTGAAAAAAATGTAATTAATAAAAATCTAAGCACCTATTAATAAATATGTAGTTAAGTTATTTAATTGCTTTTAAAAATCCCTATATTGTGTAATGCTGAATTAATAATAAAACAAAAGACAAAGTTGAAAATATATTAATGTGTGCATCAATTTAATTTACAATTTTGAATTGATCAAGATGCAATTAATTATTATTAATAATTAATTGTTAAACAATTTTATTTTATGGATTAATGGATATAATTCATATTTTTCCTTGCTTTTTATTAGCTAACAGTAATATACATCACATTTAAGAATATTTAAATAATTAAATTCTTGCATTTATTATTTAAAGCTGTTTTCTTTTATCAATTACACACTTCAAATTTCATTTTTTGGTAAATAATATATGTATATTTTAGTAAAATATATGTATGTTTATATTTTAGCTGATATTGTTGGAATGGGTGTTGCAACATTGGGCGACACAACTTTTGGTGCTAGAACTAGAAAAGGAATGTTTAGAACTGTTAGTCAATTGTATAAGGAACAGCTCTCTAAGTTAATGGTGACATTGCGAAATACAAATCCAAACTTTGTTCGTTGTATTATACCAAATCATGAAAAGAAGGTAAATCTTTTTCACTAGTTTTATTCTGAAATCAAACTTTTTGTTTGTATTTTTACTTTAAATTAATTTATTTTCGGGCATCTTTTTTAGGCTGGAAAAATAGATCCTCCACTAGTGTTGGATCAATTAAGATGTAATGGAGTCCTAGAAGGTATTCGTATTTGTCGACAAGGTTTTCCCAATCGAATACCATTCCAAGAATTTAGACAAAGGTATATATTCTCTAAACATTACAATTTTTTTTGTAAATTCTTTAACACATAACTTTGATTTAACTTTTAATATGAATGTAAATATATATACTTAAAAGTTTATTTATGGTAATTTATATGCATTTATTAATCCTTTATATGTATTGTATTATTGCTTTGCTTGCAGCCTTCTTAATATATTTTGAAAAAAATTATATCTTGTTAAGTTTTCTAAATCTCATGTTCTATTCTTTAATTTTCATATTATAAAATTTAAAATTAAATAAATTGCAAATTTTAGGTGCTTTATCAAACATGTTTAATTACAGATATGAATTGCTGACTCCAAATGCTATTCCAAAAGGATTCATGGATGGAAAATTAGCTTGTGAAAAGATGGTATTTATATTGAATTTATTTTGCCAATTTTCACAAATTTATTTTTTTCAATTCTATTCGATTCTTAAATAATTTTTCCCTTTTAGATCCAAGCTTTAGATTTGGATCCTAATTTGTATAGAGTTGGACAAAGCAAAATTTTCTTCCGTGCAGGTGTCTTAGCTCATTTAGAAGAAGAAAGAGATATGAAAATTTCTGATTTAATTGTTCAGTTCCAAGCATGCTGTCGAGGTTTAATTGCTCGAAGGTAACTATTTACTTATTATTTTTACTCTTCAAGTATGGCTAATTTGGTATAAACATTTAATTTTATCTCGGAAAACTTCAAAGTAAGCTATAATGTTGTGGCCATCTGTAATTTTTATATCTATATTAAAATTAACTATAATTACTTAGAGTGATCAATATCTTATCTTTTCTAGAAATTATCAGAAGAGATTGCAACAACTTAGTGCAATTCGTATAATTCAAAGAAATTGTTCTGCCTACTTGAAGCTGCGCAATTGGTCATGGTGGAGATTATATACTAAAGTAAGATTTAAGATTCATTCATAATCTCAATTTTATTTTGAAGAAAAAAATGTTGCTTTATATGTTTTGTGAATGTTTTAATTCTAAGAATTACTTCAAATTTAAAATTAATCTAAGTAGCATTTTCACAAATATTTATCAATTATGTGTATATTTTTTGTCTTTTTTAACAGGTAAAACCTTTGCTACAAGTTACAAAACAAGAAGAAAAGCTGAATGAAAAAGAAGATGAATTGAAACAAGTAAAAGAAAAAATGGATAAAATTGAACAGGAATCTGCTGAAGTGGAAAAGAAATTGCAACAAGTAATTAATAAGCATATTTTTAAGAAATATTTTTATTTCAAATTTGATTTTAATTGAGTTTTATTATTATTATTTAATAATCCAGTAGATCAGAATATGTAGAAAAAGTACCATAACATAAGTTGTTACAATTAGTTTTCAATTATGGAATCATAAATTGCAGAATTTTTCCGTTTATCGAAAAGATATTTAAAATCTATTTAACTATTTTTGTTCTTCTTTAAGAATTAAATAAAAGAAGTGTAAACTATAAATATAAACAGTATGATGAATTGTTAACTTTTTCAAGTGTTACTCTCAATTTGTGTAACTAGTATCGTCACATGAAATTGGAAAGAATAATAAAAAAATTAATTTCTACTTTTGTTTAATGGTTTCTTTTTAAAAAACCTAAAACACACAATCTTTATGTGTATTTTATATTGCTTCATAACTGAATCAGTTACATAAAATCGTATTGTTTACTCAGCTAGAAACACTAAGGTAATAAAATTTCCAAGTATCCCATTCTTTGATGATGGTAACTGATTTGATGATTGTTTCAGGTTATTGACGAAAAAAATACTTTGGCTGAACAACTTCAAGCTGAAACTGAATTATGTGCAGAGGCAGAGGAGATGAGATTACGACTTGCTGCCAGAAAGCAAGAATTGGAAGAAATTCTGCACGATTTAGAAGCTAGAATTGAAGAGGAGGAAGAAAGAAATCAAAATTTAACTTCCGAAAAAAAGAAATTGCAACTAAATATCCAAGACTTAGAAGAACAGTGAGTTCATTTGTGTCATTACATTTTTAACATTTTATAAATTTTTTTTTAATGAAAATAATTTTCTAAGCAATATTTTTCGTTTTGTAAAAATAGTTTGTGGTAAGTTATTAAAATTGTGAAGCATTTCATTAAAATTAATACATTTAGTATCATTACGTTTTGTGATGATTGAATAATTTTTAATATCTCTAAAATTTAATAGTTCAGAGGGAAAGTGAATAATTTGTTATAAATTTTTTTTTTCAAAAAGATAAAAAAAATATATAATAAATCATTTTTAAAATTTATATAAAAAATGTGTAAATGAATCGTTATTTTGCTCCCTTTTTTAAATTTCTTCTATTAGCTCACACTCTCTCCCTATATATATCTTGTTCAAATTTTCAATCGTTAAAAAGAACATCATCCATTTTTATTCATCCACTCAAGTTCAAATACATTTTTTTAGTGGATGACACTTGATGTTAATACAGTTTTTTTCAAATATTAATTCATTAATTAAATTTAATTAATTAATTTTAGTTTTTTTTAGATTTAAGTTGCATGTATCTACCAATAGAGGGTGCCAGATAAACTTAAAAATGAATGAAAATTATTTATACAGGACTTCCTGCAATATAGTGAGAAAAAAAAGGAATTGACTTTAAATTTTTTTTTTATATTACTTGTTTCTATGAAAGATCAATAAAGTATTGAAAATGATTTTAAATCCTAAAGCAATTTTTCACTTGATTGAAGAAAATGTTTTTATTGTTAATATAATTTATAGCTTCATCTAGATTATTTATTCATTAGGCTAGAAGAGGAGGAAGCAGCACGTCAAAAATTACAATTGGAAAAAGTTACATTAGATGGAAAGATAAAGAAAATAGAAGAAGATTTTGCAGTGCTAGATGACAGTAATCAAAAAGTATTTATTTTTATTCAAAATTTAATTGTGAATTAAGTTTGTAAATGTAGATATTTGAGTCAAATAACTTGAATTCATTTTGGAATTTTTCATCAGGTTTTAAAAGAGAAGAAAACATTGGAAGAGCGATTAGGTGAAGTTTCTCAAGCACTAGCTGAAGAAGAAGAAAAATCTAAACATTTAAGCAAGCTTAAAGCAAAACAAGAAGCAACTATTGTAGATTTAGAAGAGCGCCATCGAAAGGAACAGCAGGTTTGTTGGCACTTTTTTCACTATTTTAAAGGAGTGCTTATGTAATTTAAATTCAGATTTTTAATTTAATTTCTTAGCAATGGCTTAAATTAAAAAAATTTAGCATATTTAAATAGAGTAGAAATCAATCTTCTCATTTTATAATTCAAACCAACACTAAATATAATAAAGCAGCAACCTCGCTTATTGCTGACTTAATTTTATTTTATTTAACAACTCACTGAATGAAATTTTTGCAAATTTTATTTTAATATTCAATATATATTTTTTGGAAAATATATTTATTCTGCATAAAACTTTCATATTTCATCCATTGAATTAATGAGTCAATTGTGTGTGTATTTTTTCTAGAATTTGTTATTATAAAAGTAATACAGTATTATATTAAACATTTAAAAATTAATTTAGGTACGCCAAGAATTGGAACGAGTTAAGCGTCGATTAGAAACAGAATTAAATGACGTAAAAGAACAGTTCAATGAAAAGAAAGTTCATGTCGAAGAATTACAACAGCAACTTGGAAAGAGAGAAAATGAATTAAGTCAAACTCTTTTAAGGTATGTAGTATTTTTAATGATAACAGATAAATTTCATTATATAACATATTTTATATGTTACATTAAAAAAAATTCTGTTATGTAAAAACAAGCAATTTGATATAATTTTTATATTTTGTCAATATTAGGGTTGAAGAAGAAGCTGCAGGAAAGGCACAAGCCCAGAAGAACTTGCGTGAACTAGAAAGTCAGCTTTCTGAGCTTCAGGAAGATTTGGATTCTGAAAGACAAGCAAGGGCAAAGGTTGAAAAACAGAAAAGAGATTTGAATGAGGTATATTGTTTTATTTACAGTTAGTTTAAACTTATTTATACTTAATTTTTTTATTTGTTTGTTATCTATACTTGAAAATTTTTTTGTCTAAACAATTATTAAAAATATATTTTGCCAATTAAGCTTGCAAGAAAATTCAGTAGGACTTATATCACTAAGTTACAAATTTCTATGCAAATTTGTAACTTAGTGATATAATTCTAATAATTTGTTATTCAAGAAATTGTCATAGCAAAAATCATAAAATACTTAAACTTCAGGTATTTGCTTAGGAACATCCATTTAAAAAGAAAACAACAACATATGAAAACATAAACATATCATTTATTGTAGATTTAAATAGATAAATAATAATCAGAATTAATATTTCAAATTTAGTTCTAGATTCTTTCCTTTCACTAACTTTTGTCTTTTCAAATTCTGTTTCCTTTTTTTCCCCCAGACTATTTAATGAGCTTTAATAAAATTAATTTGCATTCATGCATTATTCAGAATATTTCTTTACCTTACTTATTTTTGTGCATATTATAAAAAATGTTATAAATTATTTTGAAACAAATATTATAATTTTTCTTTTTATTTAATAATAAAGGAACTGGAAGCTCTCCGAAATGAGCTTCTTGATTCTGAAGAAAGCACAGCTGCCCAGGAAGATCTGAGATCTAAAAGGGAACAAGAATTAGCTTTACTAAAAAAGACCCTCGAAGAAGAGACTTCTTCACATGAAATGCAAATCAGTGATTTAAGACAGAAACATAATGGTGCTATAGAGAATCTCAACGAACAGTTAGATTTGTTAAAAAAAAAAGTAAGTTGTTATTGTATTTTTGATACATTTTATTATCTCTGAATATGTGTTTATTTATTTGTACTATAGTCTGCATTTTGTAGGATAATGATTGCAATTATTATTTTAGACTAAAAGTTCATTAGAAAAAGCCAAGTCTAATCTAGAAGCTGAAAAAGCTGAATTAACCAATGAAGTGAGTACTCTGTCTGCATCCAGACAGGACTCCGAAAGGAAACGAAAACAATTGGAGTTGCAGTTGCAAGATTTATCTGCCAAGCTTTCTGACGTAGAAAAAAGCCGAGCAGATAATATGGAGAGGGCTCAAAAAACTTCAAGTAAGAAATATCTTCTATTTTGGTATTATGAAATTGAAATAAGATATTAGCAATTTTTTTTTTTTTTCCAAAACTTTCCTAATCTAGTACAAAAGCTTTTTAATTCTTTTAAAGATATTAATTTATTTAAGGTATATTAATATTTTTAAATACTTGTTTTATAAGAATATTTTAAAGAAATACTAACTAAAATTGCAAATGTCATTTGGATCTTCTAAATTATAAAAAATTATATATAATCTAATAAAAATTTATTTTCATTATGTATAATATTATTTCATTTCTGCATTCAAATACTATTCATTTGAGCTGTTATTTACTTAAATTGCTAAATGTAATGCATATATAAAATTTATATAAATATTTTGTATATTAAACACATTATTTATAATTTCTGTTCTAATACTCAATATATATTATTAACAGGCTGAATTAGACTCTGTATCTGCTCAATTAGAAGAACTTGAAACTAAAGCAACTGCTGCAACAAAGCAGGCTTCTGCCTTAGAAAATCAATTAGCTGAGACACAAGACTTACTTCAGGAGGAAACTAGACAAAAATTAGCTATTAACTCTCGTCTTAGACAAATTGAAAGTGAAAAAGAAAATTTGCAAGATCAATTGGACGAAGAAGAAGAAGCTAAAAAGAATTTGGAAAAACAAGTATCCCTTCTGAATGCTCAAGTAAGTATAATTTTCAACTTAAAAATATACATTTAAGTATCTTTGATCTCATTTTCATAATTTTAAATAAAATAATTTTATATTTGTGTAGGAATCTTTTCAATTTATTCATATTAAAAAATATTAGCACAGTTTAACCAAAAACAGCATCTGAAATATTTTGTTCGAATTACCTTTTATAGACATTGACATTTTATTTTACTTGCAATTATTTTAAGATATTTTTATGTATTTTATTTTAAAATTTATTTGTGCATAATTTCCTTCCATTCTTTTATTGATTTGGAATTGCATTAAAAATTTCAAGTTTTATAAAAATCAATTTTTAAAACATCAATCAAGATAACTTGAAATGTATCAAGCCAACAATTGAAGATGTATATATAATGTGTGTTGTTAAAAAGTCGTATCATGAACTGAAAAATTATTTTAAAAAGTGCTTGTAAAATATTTAATAATTTTTTATAACATCTTGATATTTGTAGCTTTCAGAATTGAAAAAGAGAGCAGATGAAGATGCCCAACAAGTTGCTACATTAGAAGAAGTACGCAAAAAGCAAGCTAAGGATATTGAAACTCTTCAGAGACAAATTGAAGAATTGCAAGCTGCTGATGATAAATTATCAAAATCAAAGAAGAAACTTCAGTCTGAAGTAAGTGTATATGCATTTTTAATTAGAAATTATTTATGTATTTCTCCATAGAGTATAATTATTTTTTTAATACTTTTATTGATTATGATTATTGTGCTTGTTAATAGGTTGAAGATTTAAATATGGAACTTGAAAGTCAGCGAACTAAGGTTTCTGAATTGGAGAAAAAACAGAGAAAGTTTGATCAACTACTTGCTGAAGAGAAGGCCGTTTCAGAGAGAATTGCCCAAGAACGAGATAATGCAGAAAGAGAATCTAGAGAAAAGGAGACAAAAATTTTGTCTCTTACACGAGCTTTTGATGAAAGTCAAGATAAGCTTGATGAATTGGAAAGAATTAGAAAACAATTACAAATGGAATTGGATGAACTGGTTAATAGTCAAGGAACTGCTGATAAAAATGTAAGATTTTCTTTTATATTAACGTGAGGTCTTTAAAAATTAGTCTCCTAGTTTGTCTCTCTCGTTTGTCAAACTTTTTCTGTTACTTCTTTCTGTTCTTAACTAATTTTTTTTTTTATCATAAATAAATGTAAGAATTTAAAATTGTTACTATAAATACTTATTCTTATATTTCTTAATAAAGGTAATTATTTTCTTATAATATATTTAATGACATAAATATTCTAATTTTTGAGTTTAATAATATTTAGTTTCTATAATATTAACACATTCAAAATTAAGTATAAAATGTAATATTTAAAAACTTTATTTCATATAGGTTCATGAGCTGGAAAAAGCCAAGAGGGCATTAGAAAGTCAACTAGCTGAGCAAAAAACTCAACTTACTGAATTGGAAGACGATTTGCAATTGACTGAAGATGCCAAGTTGCGACTTGAAGTAAATATGCAAGCCATGAAATCACAGTTTGAACGAGATCTTCAAGCCAAAGATGAACAGGCGGAAGAGAAAAGAAGAGCTTTGTTGAAACAAGTAATCATTTTGTTTTTGATTTTTCAAATAAATTAATTTAGTTATTCTGTATAAATTTTGCATTTATCAACTTTTTTTTTAAACTGTTTAATGCTTTTTTTTTTATTTTAATAGGTTCGTGATTTGGAATCAGAACTTGAGGATGAAAGAAAGCAACGAACTGCAGCTATTAGTGCTAGGAAGAAGGTTGAAGGAGATTTGAAAGATATTGAACAACAATTAGAAATGGCTAATAAAGTGAAGGAAGATGCCTTGAGACAATTGAAAAAAAAGTTACAGGTACGTTATAAAAATGTATCAAGAAAATTGTTGTTTGAATCGTCATGCAGCAAATATTGTGGTATAATTATTATCCATGTTTGACATTTTGTATTCTAAATTATATTAAATTAAAATCTAATATGTAAATTAAATAATTTGTATGATATTAATAATATTTATAAACTTTGTTCTATTTGTTATATATTTTTTCTAATTTCTTGAATTATTAAAAAAAAAAAAAAAACTGGATTTTTATATTTTTGAAGCTCATTCAAGTGACTTCTTGATAAATACTTTTATATTATGTTTATTCTGTCTAAGAGTCATATTTTATCCAATTTTATGTAAAAGTTTTTAGTGAACTAGAAAATTATAAATATTCTTCTATTTAATTTATTTTTCCATTTCATATTGCAAAATTTAATGAAAAAAAAAAAAAAAAAAAAAAAAAAACTGAAATAATTTTCATGAATTTTTACCAAAGTATATACTACCCTCAAAATTTAAAAAACATTTTCTGGTATTTCATGTGAGAAAAATTTAGTTTTTAAACCCATTTATTTAAGTTTAGTAACTTTTTTTCCTTTTGTATTTTCATTTAAAAATTATGATGTATAGAGCAATTTTAATAGATATAATCATAATTAAAAACACATTTTAGGAACCTTTTGAAGGTCATTGTTTTGTACATTTACTAAAAACTACTCTGGATTTTTTTTTTTTTTTTTAACCAATTATATCTTGGAATTCTTGATTAATGTATTCGTTTCTTCTAATGACAATCAATTTTATAGAGTCAACTGAAAGATTATCAACGAGATGCAGAAGCTGACCATGCTGCTAAAGAAGAATTGGCCCTTCAACTAAAAGAAGTGGAGAAGAAATTGAAAACTTATGAAGCAGATATGATTCAGTTGCAAGAAGATCTGGCTAATTCTGAAAGAATCAGAAGAGCAGCCGAAGCAGAACGAGATGAATTCCAAGAGGAAATTAATTTGACTGCTTCTAGAAGGTAATATAATTAATTGTATATTAGCTAGATCAAAAGAGAAGATTTTAATCATGACAGATTATTTCTTTAAAGATATATTAATTGTTATTTTACTATAAATCGAAAAAATAAATGTCAATATATTTTTTTCTGATTGGATATGTCTATTGAGGTGCATTGCTACTGTAATTCTGTTATAATTTCTAAAATTCTATGAATAAAATTCAACAAGATTTTTTTTTACAGTAACATAAATGTTTTTTAAAATCATATTTAAATAAACAAAAGCTAAATTATTCTTTTGCAGTTCTCTTCTCCAAGATGAAAAACGGCGCTTGGATGCTCGCATTCAACAATTAGAGGAGGAACTGGAAGAAGAACAGAGTAATTCAGAGATTCTGATGGATAAGGCTCGTAAAGCTCAAGGACAGGTAATAAAAATATTCCATCTTGATTGTTTGTTTTAAAATTTATGCATTAATTTCAATACATTTTAACTGATTAACAATTGATTTCTTTTTCTAATTTTAGATAGAACAATTGACAAATGATTTAGCTAGTGAACGCTCTAACTCTCAGAAATTAGAAAACAATAGAATGATACTGGAAAGACAGGTAATGCTTTATTAAATTGTTTTGTTCACTTAAAGTTTTTTGTCTTTTTAGAATTTACATATGTTATTATTACTATCTTAATTATCTTCCTTGTTATAGAAAAGTCCTATTTAATTTTAGATTTTTAAAAATTATGTTAATATTATTAAAGTAATAAAATAATGTTATAGTAGCTGTTTTATATAATAATTTCTATTTGTTTGATTAAAAAAAATGTAAAATTTAAGTTTACCTAAATATTTTTAAGCTGAGCATTTGTATAGATAGCTTATAAAATAATTAATGAATGCTAATAAAATAATTTATTCAATATTAAATAATATAATTCAATATTCAAATTATTAATAATTTATAATAAAAAATATTGTGCATGTATTTCTAATAACTTCCGTTTATTTATAATGTTTTGATATTCTTACAAATATTATTGCTATATTCTGTATTTTTAGAATTTTCTTTGATAATATACTTTTGTAACCTAGTTATTAAGTATATTTTTTTATTTTTCCTTTCAGAACAAAGAGTTGCGTGCCAAATTACAAGATCTTGAAACTTCTCAGAGGACCAGAACAAAAGCAACAATTGCTGCTCTTGAAGCTAAAGTTTCTCAGATTGAAGAACAGCTGGAAATGGAAACTAGGTAATTAAAATTAATAAGTAAAAAAGTTATTAACTGGAATTGAGATTTTAAATATAAAGCTTTATCTATTTACTGTGATAATTGTTTTCCTAATTTTTTGTTATATAAGATTTGTTTTTTATGTTATGTTTCACATATTATTTTCACTTTTTAGAGAACGACAACTACAAGCTAAGGCTAATAGAAAACTGGAAAAACGTTTGAAGGAAGTAATAATGCAATTGGAAGATGAAAGAAGACATACTGATCAATATAAGGAGCAGGTAATAAATAAAGCATAAATAATCGTCAAGATTATTAGATTTATTTTTTTTAACTTTAAAAATTAAGAGTGAGAAAATTATTTTTAGTATACATTTATTTTTTTAATCTAAATTCAATTGTATGTTTTTAAATAAAAAAAATCAAATGAAATAATGCAATGAAGAAATATTAAAATTTATTATCTTTTGCTTCTAAAATCATTTAAAAATATCTATATATTTAATTGTTCTTTAATATCTCTCTTGTTATTAATTAGCTTTTCAACTGCTAACAAGAATTGTTTTACCACTTTATTATATTGCACAACATCAAATTCTTCTTGTTAAAAAAAAAAAAAAAAAAAAAATGGTTGATTCTTATAGATTCCATGCTGCTAAATCTAAGCATACAATAAAATTATTCTATCATAAGAAATTTATTTGGAAAGCGGCTATTTGCGCTAAAGTTAGAATAATAACAATTTTTTTTCACTGTGTATTGTAAATGATTACCAGTTTTTTAGTTTATACATTTTTTTTTTTAATAAAATTGTTTTTTAAATAGTGCATGCTAATGCAATTTAAATGCCATATTTTTATTTAAGAATATCAAATCTGTACAGATTATTATCATTTTTTTTTCCTGGAAAATTTTTTGTTTTTGTTATTAGCTAGAAATTCAGCATTTTCTTTCTCATCTAAGTTTTATATATTATTATTTATATAAAATAAAAACTTATATAAAATAAAAAACCATTTTGTTGATTATGACTAGAAGGATTTTTTTTGTATACATTTATAATGACATATTTCTACAGGTTGAGAAAGTTAATGGTCGTGTTAAGGCATTAAAGAGGCAACTTGATGAATCCGAAGAAGAATGCTCTAGAGAAAAGGCTCAAAGACGAAAAGCTCAGAGAGAAATAGAAGACTTAATAGAAGCAAATGCTACTCTTAATAGAGAGGCCAATTCTTTGAAAACTAAACTTAAGTGAGAATTTTTTTTATTCCTTGTGTTTATGATTACATAAATGAAATTCTTTAAAAATCTATAAAAAATAAACATATTTTATATAACATTATTTTTAAAGTTAATTATAATGGCTTCACATATTCTGAAGAATTTGAACGTTTTATTTATTCGAGAATTTGATAATGATTCTTAACTATGTTTAGACATATTGTCGATGAAAGGCAATATTATATGAAAACTGTTCAAATTAAAACAAATAATATTCTGGAATAACCAATTTATTTTGCCAATAATGAATAAAAAAGTCAATACTTGACTAGCAGCTCCAAAATAACATATTGATTGGTAGTTGGAATGAATTATTGGGATAAATGAAAATATATTTTTGTGTTACTTTCTGTGAGGTGCAGTTTTAAGTGAAAAAAATATATTTTAAAAGAAATAATAAGGTTTTTGAGGAAGATATAACAGATGTATTTGTATACTTAATATTATAATAAATTATTACTATCAGATAGTTACATAGTTATCAGATACTTACTCATAGTATTAATTCAAATGAATAATTTGAAATGATAATGCTGCTGCACTCTCACTTTCACCGAAGTAATATCAACTGATTTTTTTTTTGTTCTTTGTTATTCTTATTCATTATTATGAGTATATATATAATAAATCTGAAAAATATTTTGAACTCTAAAGTATGATATGCAAATACAACGTGAATAACAAACTCACCAATTTAAAACATATCGAAATATTACACATTTTCTTCACAACTACAACCTTGTTTTCACAGATAAGAATTACTAGTTTTCAGATAAAAATAAGAATATTTCACAGATAAGAATTCTTTCACATATAAGGATTCTAAATTTCTAGTAAATATCGAAAAAACTGTATTTAAACTTGTGAACACCGCCATTACAAAATTATACAAATGGCTCAAAATACAGGTATTGCAATTTGCAATCCCTAATACCATCTAATAATCAAATATCGATTGTAACTTGGGTAAATTAATTTTTAGTTAATGAAAAAAAAATATATATGTATTAAAATATGAAATTTAATATGTATATTTTTTGTGCAACTGTTTTCATGGAAAGAAATCGGTGAATAAATATTTAAATAAAAATTGAGTGAATTATGGTTCTTTTCAGACGTGGAGGAGCAGGCAGTGGACTTCCAACATCTCGTTACTTATCCACCAAGCGAGGTTCCCTCAGTTCAAGCACTGGCGATGACGGATTGATTCTTCCTGACGAAACCTTGAATGATGACAGCCAAGCATAAGATGCCAATTTTTCTTCTTTTATACAAGTGCTGGTTTCAATGAAACATTCCCCAAGTGATGCTGCTGAAGAGGCATCTTACACCAATTGTGATTCTTGGTGCTGGATTGTAAAAATAATGCATAGTGTGTAGCATTCAGGGAGAGAGAGAGAGAAGCTTGTCGTTTGCCATCATTTTCAAAAGCATTTGTGCATTTATGGACTGTACATGCATTTTGAAACTATTTCCCATTTTATAAGGAAGAAAAGAATAACTTTATTTTTTTGTCTATGTTTCTTGTATCGTTATTTTTATATGAAAAAGTTTATATATGCAAAATAACATTTGATATGTATAATATGAAAGGCTTATTATGTTATTGTTTGCTATATGTTTTTGATAGATGCACTTTTTCTCTTGTTATAAAGCTTTAAATGCTAGTTGTTTGCAATTTAAGTACCACTGTTATTCAGTTGAAAAGAGAATTCCTAAACGTTTTAGCATTTATTCTGGTTGCTTTATAAATTGGAAGTATATTGTAGAGTTCTATAGAGAGAGGCTTAAAATTATAGTACTTAGATGATAAATTTTTTATTCTACCTCAGAATCATAGGTTCCAAATGTAATTCTGAAGAAAATTCAAATTTTGATATTTACGAAATGAATTTCCCCTAAATTGCTAAGTACAAACAGATTTTCTCTGAAAAATTTGACAATCTTCTAGTTAGCTATAAATAAAAAGTTTACTGGGATTTAGATGTACTTAATATGAGGTAGGAAGACTAAAATTATTTATATACTCAAATTGTTATGATTTTTCTTTTTTACTTTAAAATGAAAGTCACTAGTCACATTTTTATAAGCTCTAGAATTAAATTTGTTAAATTTATACTTTCTAAAAGTATATCCATTAGTAAAAAATATATATTATTTATATACCATTACTTTTTAATCACTGTGAAGTTAAAATTTTAAAATTTGTCTTGTATTTAATGCTTAAAATTATAGTCATTAAGTTTGACTTTTTATTGATTAAATTATAAAAATATAATCATTAAGTTTTGACATTTTTTATTAATTAAGTCATAATAAAATGTTTAGAGATTTTCCCGTGATACATTAAAATTTTTTCTTCCAAATTGATCGATTGACTTTTGTGATGAAATTACTATTTATTTTTTATGTATTCTTTTATATTATTTTATAAAAATCAATGTGGAATGTGCGATTCTTTGCTGCATTTAATCTGCCAAATTGTCTGTACTGCAATTTTTGTGAATCCGTCTGAGTGTACATGAATGAGTATGCTTTGGAAAATGTTTGTTCTTTTATAATGTTTTGCTATACACAAATTATAAGTTCTGCATTTTGATAGATTTTATATGTCAAGCAATCAGAATTTAAATAAATATTTTACAGTTGAAATCTCAGTTGTATTTCTTTTTTTTTCTGGTAGCACACATCAAAGAAGCAATCTGATGAAAATAATTTATTTTTAATGCTAATTATATTTTAATGAGGACTATGACTTAATTATTTTTTTTAGAAATATACGATTTATATCTAATAATTTATTATTTGATAGAAAGTTTTGTATAATAGAAATATCGCATTATTGGAAATAGTGTTCAAACTATTAATTTAATTTAATTTGTCTTTCTTATGGTTAATACTCTTTATTTAATTTTTTTTCCCCTTTTTTAAATTAATATTTAAAGAAATGACGAAATATATTAGGCCAGGGATCTCCAAACGTTTCAGCCTTAGGGCCATACTGTTTTACTCCAGTAGGTACCAAGGGCCAAAACCATTTTAATTATTCTGCCATTATCTATAATTTCCAGTTAGTTGTTATGCTTAAGTTAAATTTTCTGCATATTATGCTTGTCATTAAGCTTTACCTAGCAAGTAAATAAAACAGAGTTATTATCATTCTGTATTTTTTTTATCCAACTTATTACAGCAACAATAAGCTATTCACTGTCACGGGCTGAATTTGGCCTGCGGGCCGTAGTTTGGAGACCCCTGGCCTAGAGAAAATCTGTGGCATTGCTAGGGCATTTCTGTGGTCACGACTGTCTCTGCAAGCACCTTAACAGAATTAAACCCCGGAGACAGAGAGGGCCTCTCCAAATATGTCTCGCCTTGCTTCCTGTTCTGCACTGTCTCCTGTTTCTTTATGGAAGCTTTATTAGATTTTAATTTTTACAAAACCGTTTTAATTTTTCTGCCATTATCTATAACTTCTAGACTAGTCAGCCGAGTACGCACTCTGAGAGGGCATACGCTTGATTTTTAGGATAAAAATCATGTTTGATTCAGGATATATACATTCCAAACATTGATATACATATGCGATACTCTATACCCCAACATAACTACCGAGGGTAAGCGCGGGATGTTCACTAGTTTATAATGTTAGTGGGATTCATTTCAATTATGTGTTAATTGTTATGCTTAAGTTAAATTTTCTGCGTATTATGCTTGCCATTAAGCTTTACCTAGCCAGTAAATAAAACAGAGTTATTATCATTCTGTTTTTTTTTTATCCAACTTATTACAGCATTAGTAAGCTATTCGCTGTCGCGGGCCGTAGTTTGGAGACCCTGTATTAGGCTAATACACATCAATAAACTTTTATTAGCATAATTTTTATGTCAAAGTTAAAAATTTATGTATATACATCTATTTCAATGTGTCAACAAAAGAAATAAAAAAGCATGAATTAAATTATAATAGATTTAAAATGACTTTAAAACGGTAGAGTTGACAGCAATTTGTGTTATTTTGCTAAATAATGTTTGACCATTATTTTCGTGATATTTTCTTAGTAAGCTGATTTTTTCTCGACAGATTCAGGTTTTTAATCGCATTCAGATATGAAGATTTAGGAATAGTGTACAAATGTATTTTAAAATTACACAATCATCATAACTTTTAGCTGAACATTCTACTTTAATGTTATTGAAATGTAAATAACCTAAATTCTATGTTGTGCATTATGCTTCAATGCATTTACTTGAATTTTTCAATGTATTTTCAGAAATCATGAGGCTTCTAACAGGTGTGCTGAAAAGTTCGTAGGCTGACATATAGATGGCGCTACTAGTATTAAATCCATATGAGTTTTAGTTAACCCTAACCTTCAAAAGACACGCGTATAAATTTGACAGCTGTTGCACTATTAGTATGTGAGTTATAGCATTTTTAGTGAAGCAACTTTTGTTAGTTTGAAAAATGGATAAAAAGGAATTTCGGTGTTAATAAAGCATTGCTTTTTATGAAAAAAATACTAGTGAAGCAAGGCTTGGCTTGATGAACATCATTCGGACTTTGCACCAGGAAAATCAACCGTAGAGCAGTGGTTTGCTAAATTTAAACGAGGCGAAATGAGCACCGATGACGATGCACGCAGTGGACGCCCCAAAGAGGCTGTTACCGACAAAAACATCAAAACAGTCCACAAAATAATTTCTGATAACCGTAAAGTGAAGTGGATTGAGATAGCTGAGACCCTAAAGATATCAAAGGAACGTGTTGGACATATCGTGAACGAATATTTGGATATGCGGAAGCTCTGTTCAAAGTGGGTGTCGCGCGAGCTCACAATCGACCCGAAACAACAACGAATTGATGATTGTAAGCAGTGTTTGGAGCTGTTCAATCGTAATAAACCCGAATTTTTGCTTCGATATGTGACAATGGATGAAACATGGCTCCATCATTTCACCCCGGAGTCCAATCGACAGTCAACCGAGTGGACTGCTCGTGATGAACACTACGCTATAACTCACATACTAATAGTTCAACAGCTGTCAAATTTATACACGTGTCTTTTGAAGGTTAGGGCTAACTAAAAATTATATGGATTTAATACCAGTAGCGCCATCTATGTGTCAGCCTACGAACCTTTCAGCCGACCTGTTAGTTATATGATTTTTAGAAATTTCAGATACAGTTATGTGTACTTTAATAAAATTAATTAATTAATTTAAAAAAAAAAATATGCTGAAATTGAATATTTGCATCAATTTGATGTTGAATGATATGTGTTTATATAAAAATGCAGATGTGAGGTAAAGAATTTAAATCATATTAATGTAACACGTTTTAAAAAACCGTTCTCTAACATGCAATCATCCATTACAATGAATTTGGCGGTTAAAATATTTTGAAGGTGTTTTTGGACAGAAAATGAAATACTTTTTACTTAATTTGCATTACATTTGTATAGCTGTTTAAAATAACAGTAAGCAATTTTTCAGAACATAATATACTGAATACTTTAATTTTAAAGGAACATTTTAATAATTAAATTGAATATAGCATCAAATATGTTGTATTTTCTCTTATAAAAGATGCAAAGAAAGTTAAAAAAAAAAAAAAAAATTGAGATGCATTTTCTTATTTGAAATCCATATTTTCTCATTCCTTTTCAATAATCAAAAATTATAATTTTTATAAATCAACTAAAAATGTACTTTTCCTCTACAAGATAGATTAAATCTAGAAATTAAACATGCCAAATTTCAATCTCATAATAACCTAAACCAAATCATCATTACTTTTCAATTCGATAGTTTTTTTATAATCTTTTGTATTTTTCACTTTTAAGCATCAAAACTTTATTCGCAGGGGGTTGCAAAGCTATTAGAACAATTTTTGGAGAACCTTTTAAAGAAAGGTCTGGCTGTCACTGAGCTCTCAAGCTGTTAGAAAAATACTTATGGAGGAAATGATTGAATATGGTAGCAAATTTTTACCAACTCACAAATGCCATTATATACAAAGATATTATTATAATATTTCCAAAAAGAAAACTAATTAAATGAATTTAATTTATTATAAAAGATTTTACTCCTTTGCTTATAGAAATTTTAGACTGTTAAAAATATCGAAAAATTATTAAAACCAAAAAGTATTTTTTTTCAAAGATCAGAGAAAAACACTTTTTATAAATTGCTATCTCAATAATTCATAAATTAACTAATATTTTGAGCAATAGAAAACTACAAATCAATAAAGTAAAAATTAATAATCGTTCATTGAATTTATGAAAAAAAAAAAAAACATCGCAACGAATTACGCAGAACTATTCTTGCAACAAATGTAAATAATGCCTTTTACTGCTCGACAGCAGAATGTTTACCTGAACCTGTTTACTTTTTCCCAGGATTTCTCATTCTTCCCCCACAATTCAACGCGTTTATCAAACGCGTTGATATTAGTAAATAAACTTTATTTACTTTTGTTGCTAATATACCACTATGCCCAAAAGTAAAAAATAATTTTAAATTTTACAATTTCCCAGGTCTTATGGAATTTCAATTTTTCTTTTCTTTTTAGGTTGTTGGCACTGTTCTAGACATCTGCGTGAAATTTCACGTCAAAATATTTATTAATGTATTTATTAACGTTAAATATTGGTTTTTACATCACGGTAATGCGCCATCTGACCTGCACTGATTCTTCGTGATTTTTCTCCAAAAATGAAACACATATTGTTCCATAACCACTGTATTCACCTGATTTAGCACCGTCCGATTCCTAAACTCAAAAGACCACTTCGGGGACACCGTTTTGAGTCGATTGAAGATATTCAACGTGAATCGGCGCGCGCTTTGAAGGCCGTCCCGGCCAATGGTTTTTTAGCATACATTGAGGATTGGAAAAAACGTTGGCATAAGTGCATTGTGTCTGGAGGTCAAGACAATGAAATAAATTTGGAAGAATAAATAAAGAGTTTTCGATTTATAAATTTTATTGCTTTAAATATTAGTTAATTTATGAATTATAGAGATAGCAATTTGCATAAAGTTTTTTATTTTAATTTTTTTTTTATGATGCGTCAGGCTTTTAAGAATTAAAGATTCGTCATTTATTCTCTCAAAAATCTTGTATAGAATTATTAGGATCCCTTCCTACTATTGAAAAAGAATTTGAGGATGAAAATTCATTCAAATACAATTAAGAATCCTCATCACCTCTGCCGTAACGTTATTGCTGCATTTTAAAACGTTTCTTCTGCTGCATATTTTAGAAGATTTCTGAAGATTTAGGGTCACTGCATACATAGTTTTATTATGCAACAGCACACAAAATACTATGCACCATTTTGTGACTATATATACTGAGAGTTCCCAAGAATTAAAAAATAAGAGCTAATAAAATGTTTATAATAAGTCGTGATAAATATCCAAGAGCTAATAAAATGTCAGTCATATGTATTTAACTTGAATCAGATTACTATTCTCGCTTAGATATTCTTAAGAAATATTCATTAGATCTCCTTTTTATTGCAGCTGCCTAAGGGACAATTGGCTACCGCTCTGGTCTTTGTCACCACAGGCTTCATGTTCGAATCCTGGCGGTGGCATGGATGTTTGGGAGTGGTACGGAATCCAAGTTAAAATGTAGGTCCCGGTCTAATTAGCCCAAAGTGTGCACAAAATACCGTAGAACGACAAAAAAAAAAAAAAAAAAAAAAAAAAAAAAAAAAAACTTTTTATTGCAAAGATATTTAGATATGAAACATATAAAGATAAAACTTGATAAGTTTGAAACAGAAAAAAAAAAATTCATGAAAATTACTTTATTAATATTTATTTATTTATTTTTGCCTTGAAGAATAAATTCTTCAATTACTGAGTTAGGATTAAAGGGATTATTTTTTTCTAATGAAGCTTAGCAAATACTTAGACAATTATCTTATTAGCAATTATCAACAAGGACTGCACCGACGTTACTCACTTAGCACTACCCAAAGGGAGCACGTACAGCTTGAAGATATGCTACGGACGGAGTAACAACCCCTCAATGCTCTACGATCATATTAGACAGGAACCTACGGTTTAAAGTGGATTCCGAACCACTAAAAACATTCAAGGCACCGCCGGGACTCGAACCCGAAACCTGTGGTACCGAATTCTAGCTCATGCACGGACAGCTCACGCAGGCCACACATTCTAAACAGTTACCAAATGTGTTATAACAGTCATGTAATTGTGATTTTGTTATTGTAATGGGCACTGATAGTGATAAAATGTTGCAGTGATTTTTGTCACAATCTAAAAACAACCATTTATCATTTTGTCACGCGTATAGTGAAATAACAGTGGCGATCTTCTTGATGATTAGATACATACGAGTTTTTTACATCCAGTATTTATTGATCATTGCACAACTAGTGGTTTCGAATTCTTTGTTTGTTTGTTTTAAAATATGTGGGAATATAATACTAAAATTTCTGCATCTTTTAGGTTTCGTTAAAACCATCTAGTTATTCCCTTCCTTTCTTTGAAGAATGGAGAATAGCAATTTCTTTATGATAAATTTTCATTTTACCAATGGATTCTTTTTGTTGTTCTTACAGGGTTAGTTTTCTGGTATATTCAACCGTGATTTTATGATTACTGATATCAATCATAAAATCATGGCACTAAAGATGTTCCCCTTCTAAGGTTGCAATTTTTGCTTTGTTTTGTATGTTGACGTTCTTTTCTTTAATATGGGAATTTTTACTTGAGATATTTGTAATTATTACAAATAAGATTTAAAGATTAATTTATAAATTGTTTATAATTTATAAATTAATAAATCTTATATCAAAATCATCATCATCATCAAATAGCACAACAGTCTAGAGCGAGCTAAGGATTTCCTTTGAAGAGATTTCCATCCTTCTTTCCTTTGAAGAGATCCAATTCTTAACCTTCAGTACAGCAAAATCTTTTCAACTGCGTCTATCCATCGCAACTTGGGTCGTCCTCTTCTTCTTTTTGTTCCTGTGGCTTTGCCAAAACTAGCCTTTTTTACAAGGCTTTAAATCATACATTCTAAATACATGAACAGCCCAGTTTAATCCACTGATCTTAAATAAATTTTATAATATCTGGGTCTTTATGGCATAAATTTCTGCGATATACCGTCTTCTCAAACAATCACTTTCCTTAAAACCTCATAGAATAACTCTTAAAATCTTCCGCTCAAATATACCCAAATGGGCCTTATCAAATCTTGCCAAAGTCCGTGTTTCCGAGATATATCAAAATAAACGACATTTTTTTTTTTTTTCATTCTATCTCACTGAAGTTTCATTTTTTTGAAGATTGAATTAAAATTAATACTTCAGAAATCAAAAAAATGAAAAACAGTATGACGAAAATTTATTAAACATGTAAGTGAAAATTTTCCTAAGCATTTTAACAATTTAAAAATATGTATACCAATATTTAATTATTACAGTTTTGAGTCCAATATAAAAAATATTTTAGATATAATTTGAACATCAAAATTAATGCATATTTTAACGAAAAGTAAAGAAAGTCATAAAAATATAAATTGTGTTTAAGCTTGCTCAAATATTTATATAATAAAATTGTTTTTATTACATTTTAGCATCATATTTATATAAAGTTGATGTAATAATAATCTTTTTTATTGTATTTCTTTTTACTATTTTTTGTACTTTTTGAGGAAAACTCAGCTGTTTAGAATATATTGCTTTTTCAGCTGTTTAGAATATATTGAAATTCTAAATTAATTAAAAAGATAATGGTATTTTGACAGGAAAAAAAAAATCCCCATAATTTAAAAAAATTATTCGAGAATTTTAAAACACAAAATATGAATTCTTATTGACTTACAATCTTGTGCATCTAAATAACAACGCTTTTGCTGATATTTTCTTTTTCCTTTTTTTTATTTCAAATGCATTTGAATTATTATCACTAACGCAATGAAAGCTATCTTCATTTTTGTTAAAGTTATGATCGTTTGTTTTTTTATCCTCAGACGACAAAGATTTATTATATGTGGCTTCATTTATCTGATTGACCTTGAACCTTTTGTTTCTAATTCAAGCGAAGCCATTTTGCAGTATATTCTTTTAACTCAGTAGTTTAATTCTATTTTAAACGATTGAAATACAGTACTATAAAAATACTAATGAACGTTAATATAATTAATGAACGAACATTATAATTAATGGACGATTGCTATATTTAAATAGTTATTATCGTTTTCACTTTTATTTAGATCTCTGACAGTTGTAAATGTTCTAACAATAAACATATTAATTGAAGCGAATTATAAAGAATAGTAACATATTTAGTCCTGTTGCAAGTGATATCTATTGTTGTATTTTATTTTTGGGTAAATATTTATGGTATTTGTATTATTTGAAGTAAGTTAATTATTATATAAATTTATAAAGAAAGATATTTCTTCTCCTGCAATACATGGCGCTCGGTACCACAGGTTTCGGGTTCGAGTCCCGGCAGTGCCATGGATGTTTGTAGTGGTTCGAATCCACTTTAAACTGTAGGTCCCTGTCTATTTAGCCTAAAGTGTGCACAAGATGATCGTAGAGCGACAAACCAAACCTGCAATACATTTTATTGTAATGTTATGTTTTTTTGTTTTTTCAAAAAAATTTCTATCTATTAATTTTTTTAAGACAGTTTTCTTCGTTATTGAATTTATTTTTATTTGTTTAAGCATTAATTTCAATTATTTTATGATATAATCAATTATTTTATAATATATAAAAATATGTATATCCCTAAATATTTTTATATATATTATAATATATATAAAAATATCATTTTATAGTGTTGTGTTAATGCATCAAAATATTTAATTCTTTCAATAAAAATTACCTAATGTTTAATAAATGATTTTTCAAAAGCAAATAAATTATTTTAAAACTTTCTGCTATCTGAATTAGAATTTATTTTGGAAAACTTGTTTAATGAAGTTTAATGTTAAAAAGCATTTTGTAATAAAATAGATATTATTGGATTAATCACTATAAAAAATTAAACATGACTGCTTTGATTTATTTATTACACAAATGCAGCTGTAAAGCGGCGTTCAAACGAGAGCACAACAAAAGCGAGTCGATCTCTCTCCTGACCGCTAGAAGCAAGTCACGTTTGGTGGAGGAGTCCAGTTTTGGATTTTGAGCTGAGAGGACGTGTATTTTCTTCTCCCACAAACCGGTTTTTCCTAGCGTTTCACTGCCGATTGTAATGTGAAGTTTTTGGATCTCGTATGGAAGAAAACCAGATCTCTATGCCGCTCATTGAAGCAAATGGAGAATTTGGTGGGAACGACGTCAATATGACGGAGTCCACACCTCTATCTCCAAAAAACAGTCTCCCCGAGACTACCTCGAACTTGCTCTCTGAAACCTACCAGACCAGCTTCACCTTCGAGCTACATAGTCACTGACGACTTTATCTTCGAAAATAAACAAATTATGGACCATATCAACAACTTGTGCCAACAACCGAAGTACTTTGAAATCCAACTTAGTTCAATCCTGATCCCGACAAAACTGCAAACATCAAAGCAGGCCTTCTCACAGCCTCGCAAGAAATAGATGCAGCCATCGCACAACTTGGAGTGCCCCTTGCTAAGCTCTCATCAACACCGGAGGAGACTTCAAGGATCATAAAAGCGGTCACTGAAAGACGGGACCAAACTTCTAACAACATTGCCCAGCCTGCAACAGCAGCAGCCAAAGACACTGGCACAAAGCCAAAACAACCTACTAAGCGTAAAAGTTCACCAGATACGCAATTGGACAATACTAGAGCCAGACGCTCTACCGACAAAGATGGGTTGACCGCCCCTCCACGTCACCTGATCGCCCGAGGCACCCATTACATGCCAACTCCACCAGATAGTAAGCAAGATTCAACTACTAACTCTTTCTCCTCTCTCACTAACATGACTAATTCAGAAATGGCTGACGATGCAGATCCGCCAGAGCAACCCCCTAGGCGTCAAAGGATTTCCCCCTTTTTTATCAGGTGCACTAAAGACTGGGGTAGCATTCTCCCACAATTGAAAACTATTTCTCCCACTTTAAGCTCTGTCCTCTCTAGAGGTAATTTTTTAAAAATTACTGTCGCGAGTGAGGTTGAACACGTTCGAATGAAAAACAAACTCGTCCATTTGGGACTCGAATTTAAATGTTTCAATTTAAAACAAGACAGGCCAGTTAAAGTTATGATAAGGGGACTTCCAGCTTGTACCCCCAAAGAGGATATAAACTTTGCTTTATCACACCTCGGATTCAAAATTCTTGCAGTTAATCAACTCCTCAAGGGTAATAAATGGCCAATGCCACTTTTTATATCCAAATCGCGAACACCCTGGAAACCGAGGAAATTTACAACCTCACCACTCTTCTCGGCACCCGCATTAGTATCGAAAGATACAAGGGGCGTAACAGAATCCCGCAATGCTATCGTTGTCAAGGGTTTTTTCACTCAAATGCTGCTTGTCATCTTCCAAAACGATGCGTCAAATGTGCCCGTCCACACGATGCGAAAGATTGCGACCCGGTATTGAAGCTCCGCTTAAGTGTGCAAATTGCTCTGGGGATCATGCGGCGAACTGGCGCCAATGCCCCTGATTCCAACAAAGGAATCAGAATAATCTATCTTCTATCAAACCTAATGCACCATCTGTGCAGAAAAAAACAAAATACAATAATTAATCCCCCCGCAAAAAACAAAATGTTTCCAGGACTCAGCCATTTCTACGCAGAGTTTCAAACAATTCCACCTACGCCGACATTATTGCCGGCCGAACAAACCATCAAGCGCCGCCCATCATTAGACCACAAGCGCCGCCCATCATTAGACCACAAGCGCCGCCCGCCACTGGAGCTAAAAATGCACCGCTTAGCGAATCTACGCTCGAGCTCTTTAAACTGCTCCTAGTTTTCATGAATGATTCCACCATAGACTTCGACCAACTGCTCGACGCAGTTATGCATGCACTTCCCGCACTCGAAGCGACGGACGACCATCATTTATTTATTATTTTTTTTAAATATTGCACATGGCATTATCTCTTTCTGAAGATCTAGCTTCTAATACAATGATGTAAAAACGATTTTTTTTAAATAGGATATACCGGGAAAAACATTTTTTTTAAAAACATATTTGAAGTTTTTTTTTTTTTTTTTTTTTTTTTTTTTTAAAGTTGATTAAAAAAATAATTTAATGCGTTAATTGAAAAACCTATTTTGTGAAATGTGAATATTCATTATTTATCGTATATTCCGGTGTTTAAGGTGCATCTATACTCTCAAACTGCATTTCCTAATTTTTAGATGGTTTTGATCTAAAACGCGCACTTTTTTTTTTTTTTTACGAAGAAATCTGAAATATACATAATGTTCTCACCTTTTGATTTCATTTATTCGAAGAATTTTTCCTGGCTTTGAAAAATGGTATACTTTTCGAACTACAACCATAATGTGCAAGTAAAGAGAGGGAAGAGAGGCAAAATCGGCGTCATGGTACAGGATTTACCGCACACGGACGACTTACTATCTTGGAACAAATCAGACCGCGCCTGAAATTTTTTAAGCTCTCTGTAGCATATTCAATAAAGTTCATAGTATCCCTTTCAGTAGTAAGTATGGGTCCTGTAAAACGAAGCAAGCACACTGCTGGTTTCAAATTCACAGTGATTCAATTTGCAAAAAGAAAATGCAAATCGTGCTGCAGCAAAGATGTTTGCTGTTAGTGAAAACTCCATACGCGAGCGGAAGAAAAATGAAATGACAATTATTAATATGACAAGGAATAAATGTGCTTTGCATAAAGGAGTAACGAAATGGCCTGTCCTAGAAGAAAGTGTTGCGAACTGTATAGTATCCCAGAAAAACACAAGAATGGATTAATTGTAACAGGAAACAGTGTACGTCTATTTGCTTAAAGTGGGCAAAATAACTCATATAAAAGTGAAAATTTTAAAGTAACTTTGAATTGGTATAGCCGATTTATGGCGCGGAGTAATTTAGTTCTACGAGAAAAACAAAAGTTGCCCAAATGCTTCCTAAAGATTTGGACAACAAATTGATGAGTTTCCAGAAGTATGTCATTGACCTACGAAGGCAAAAAAAAAAAAAATTACTGTCACATATTAGAAATATGGGTGCAAGTCCAGTAATGTTTGATATGATAGAAAATAAAACAATAGATGTGAAAGGAACAAAATCAGTCCACACAAAAAAAAAAAAACAACACAAAAAAAAAAAAAAAAAAAAAAAAAGGCCACGAAAAATCTCATTTCACCGTAGTACTCTCCCTGCTTAACGGAAAGCACAAAATTAAAACCCATGGTTATTTTTAAAAGAAAAGCGATATCGAAATCTAATTTCCCGAAAGATGTTTTCATTCATGTGCACAAGAAAGGATAGATGGACAAAAAATGATGTAATATTGTGAATAAAAAATGATTGGCAAAAGTGTTCAGGTGTTTTAAATTAACCAGAAAGTTTGTTCAGATCTCATCTAATGGATAATACGAAGAAAATTCTGAGAGAGTGCACCACAGCCATTAGAATAATTCCAGGCCATTTAAAGCCATTAGTTCAGGCTTTAGATGTGTGTATCAATAAACCATTCAAAGCAAATTTAAAACGACAATTGAATATGTGGATGTTATAAGATGAAAACGTTTACAAAGGAGGCAAAATGCGTCTTGCTAGTCTAGAAATAGTGTATGAATGGATATTAAAAAACGAATGAAAATCCTAACGTAATTCAAAATCATTTAAAAGTGTAGTATATCTAACAATCTAGATGGGACGATTATTTATTTATGGATCAGAGTAACAGTGATGGTGAAGATGAATTAGAATTTGATGATGTGCCTGAATATATAATGGAAGACGATTATGACGACCTTTCATATTATCCAATAATGGGAGTTCATAAGCTTTGTCATTTCTTTTGAATAAATAGTGTTACAATATATGTAGAAATCTAATTTTTTTATGCTCATCTGTTTTTTAAAGCTATCATTTTCTTTTTATCTGGCATATAAAGCGCACCCCTTAAATTTCGATCTTTTTCCAATTCCTTCTATTAGCTCACACTCTCCTTATATATATATCTTGTTCAAATTTTCAATCGTTAATAAAATGCTTTTTATTCATCCACACCAGTTCAAATACATTTTTTTCAACTCGTAGTGGATGACACTTGATGTTAATACAGTTTTTCAAATATTAATTCAGTAATTAAATTTAATTAATTAATTTTAGTTTTTTTTAGATTTAAGTTGCATATATCTACCAATAGAGGGCGCCAAATAAACTTAAACCAATTAAACAACTAGAATGAACATTATTTATAAAGAATATTCTGCAATATAGTGAAAAGAAAGTAGGAATTGACTTTTAAAATTTTCATTTTTATATTACTTGTTTTTTGTCTGTTAAAAGTGCGCGGTTAAACGCCAGAATATACTGTAAGTTAAAACCAACTTATACTATAAAATCAAAAACATAATATAAAATGCTACTTACTCTTTCTTAATATGTATTTATGACACACATGCACACAAATACAGCAGTAAGAGCATTTTTGTTTGTGTGTAGCATCGGTGGACCTCAATTACCATTTATGCGTCGCTCCTCAACAGTCCACCAACGGGTGATGAAGGGAGAACAATACCATCCTGGAGGATAAAGTAGCCGCATTTGTTTGTCATATGGGAGAATCGCGGAAAATTCCCATGAGACAGCCCGACTATCGATGTGGGGCGCTTTTTACACATATTGTAACAATCGCCATTGAGTCTCCAGGTTTCAGGAAAGCAATGACTGCAACAATGATGCCAGTGAATTCGAATCTAGGTCTTCCTGCACGCCAACTATGCTTATTGTCACTTGGCCACGAGTTGGGCTTTATATATATATATATATATATATATATACTAGCAGAACCTGGCATACATTGCCCTTCCAAAAATGCATTGTAGAAAATGAATATCGTGAATATATTTTCATGTTCCAATATATATGCATACTAATTTTCATGGATATCCTATGAACGGTACATAAGATAAAATGCTGCACCACCATCTGGTGGCAAGTAACATTAAAGTGGATAGCGCGAACGCATATTCCATACACGAATACACATTATTATCAATTTCCATAGAGATTGGTTGAACGGTATAGAAGTTGATATATTGCAGCACTATCCTGAATCTTTTGCACGCTAGCTGATCATGTTGCCACTTGGTCACGAGTTGGGGGTATTATTTCATTGTTTGGCATATCATGGAATTTTTTTTAGATCATTGTTAAGATAAATTGTTAGCATTTTGCACTAAGGGATTATCGCCGATGGGCATACCATGCTGAATATACCGGTTATCGTTTGATCACTGAAGTCAATCATCATTAGGCGCTTTCAGTACTTGGGTGGTTGACTACCTAGAAAACAACGCGTGCCGTTGGCATTCAAAATTTTGAGCGGCCCCAATTGGCTAGCGCTCTTTTTTTTTTGGTACCATAGGCTTTCCTGTTCGAATCATGGCGGTGACATGGATGTTTGTTAGTGGTTCAGAATTAACTGTAGGTCCCAGTCTAATTAGCCTAAAGTGTGCACAAATTACCGTAGGGCGACAAACCAAACTAAGAAATGATCTCCAAGTGGAAATTTTAATAGCATGTACCACTACGCGAATTCGGAACTTGCAATTACTCTTATGTACTGGACTGCTTACAAAAACAATCGGACAATGGCCGAAATGGCAACGTTAGAGCATTGGTACAGGAAGAGAATGTACCATGATCTATGTACTGAAGCTTGTAATAGTATTAGCGGTCGTTTTCTTCGGCATCTAATGTAAAAATAGGATTTATTGAAAGATTTACTAAATTTAATTTATTTCATTAATCTAAACTTTGAAATCTTTTTAACTACTACCGTTTAAACATGACATTTCCAGACATATTTTCTATAGGGGGGAGTTTTTTTTGATTGTCTCTATCACGCAGAAAAAAATCAGAAATAAAGGAAAGCTACAAAGAGGAGCATACAATTTAATAATATATGTTTGTCCCCCAGCGCAAAAATGGAACACTCTTAATAACTTTTGTAGCTATCATTAGATCTTTACAAGTAGCATCGTCTGAAATGGCTGGAAGGGAACTAACTTATAATGCAACGTAATTGATTTACAAAATTAATTTACACGATGAATTAACTGCTAAATAGAAAATTTCCCATTACGAAACCCTAGATTAGCGCAGTCAATTCTTCATCATGTTAACTCTTTTAAACATGCCGAAACATGTACATGTTAATTCTTTAAAATTATCTTTTCCAATGTTAAATGAAACATGTGCATAATTAACGATCTCTTGCCTTCTAATCAATATATATATTTTATTTTTTGCACCGTTCAAAAGAAAATAAATTTCAAAATAAAAACATAAAATGACGAATTATAAATTTTAAAATTTTTACACTGTTGCTTTCTAGTGTCGTCAACCTCCAAAATATAATTAAAAAAAAAAATTATTATGAGAAGTTTATATATATATTCAAGAAAATGTCATTTAGAATTCGTTCGCAATTAGAAATAAAATTTATTATAGATTTTTTTTTTTATGTAAATGAAATTACGCTGAAGTTACTCTGAAGCGAGTTTGAAAACGAAAAGTTATCCAAGAAATAGCTACAAAAATTCATTTACATTAAATATTAATTTTTTTATTTAAAAATTTTCAGTAATTAATAAGATTTTCTATCTTTTAAAAATGCTCATTATATTCTTTAAAGTATTTCTTGAATTCTATGTTTTTACGAATAGAAAAAAATATCCTTATTAAATTTAACAAACTTCTAATAGATAAATGAATTAAAAGAAATAAATAATATTTAATGTGCTTATTTTTTAGTTATTTTTTAAATTTATTTTTTGCGAAAAAATTAATAAATCATTTGGTTCATAAAAACTAATTATATTACTTTTTCTAATTCAGTACTACATTATTCTGTGTTCTAATATAAAAATAGTTTGAAATTAAGTTGTAAAAAGATAAAATGTTTCTTTAAAATTGTATTAAAAACTTTACAAAAGAGCATGAAACTGTTTAGAGATTTATTAATAATTCAATTTTAAATTATATTAACAAGCGTATAATTCAATTTTCAGGTATAATTAATTGCCTTTTTATATTTTCCCGTATAATTAATTGCTTACGTATTATATACTAATGTTTACGTATTATATACTACTGTGTCCAAAAATGAGACCAATTTTCAATTTAAAATTCTCGGGGCTTATGGAATTTCAATTTTTTTTTTTTCTTGTTAGGTTACTGGCAATGTCTATTCCCTAAACTCAAAAGACTACTCTGGGGACACCGTTTTGAGTCGATTAATGAGATTCAATGTGAATCGCCGCTCGCTTTGAAGGACACCCCTGCCCTTTTAGCATGCATTGAGGATAGGAAAAAGTCGTCATAAGTGCATTGTGTCCAGAGGGGATTACTTAATAAATTTTGGAAATAAATTTGGAAGAATAAATAAAGAGTTTTTGAAAAAAAAATTGATAGTTGGTCTTACTTTTTTTGAGCACAGTAGTATTTATTGTCAGATATAATATGCTATATTCTAAATAAATATCTTGAGGTATTTTATTTGCTTAATTTTTTGGGAAAACATAGAACATTACTGCCTATTTATAAATGAAATTTAAAAAAATTAGTGTCATAAGTGATTTGTTGACATACAAGCTGTCACATTTATGCATTTGGAACAAACAATGTGAACAATCAATATACAATGACAAATCAATACTTTAAGATCTTATATTTCTTTATGAGCTTTCCTGTAATAAATCGTTCTTTTACTTTCATTTTGTATTCACTTAAATCAACGTTACAAAAGTGCATTAAAAATTTCCATCGGTTCTGACAATTCCTACTTGAGCACTAGTTTTTATGTCATTTAATGTGTTGCAGAATTTGCTTACTCATTTTTGTAAATCTTAAGGGTTATGGATTCAGTAACATAATTCCTGGTGCATATTTAATTAGAAAATTTATCTTATATCCCCTTTCACCCCCTTTTTTTATTCATTATGTATTGTCCTCAATAAACCAGTGTATTGCATGATTAATGTTAATCCAATCTATTATAATGTGATGACCCGGACTCACGTGCTTTAACTGCCTTGAATTACTTTAGATATTTTAGCCAATCAGGGCGCTTTTTCAACAAAAGTTGTTTTCTGTCTGTTAAACACATGCCGGTAGTTTCGTATTTGTAAATAATATGTCATTTCTTTGTTGTGATGTAACTCCCCATAGTTATTTAATTGATATTTAGGTTCATATTTATATTTTTTATATACGGTTGCTTGAATGTTTAACATTCTGTTGTTTTAATCCTATTCTATACATAAAAATTTAATATGATTTATGGTTTACCCTTGTAAATAACTGTGATATTAATATTTAGAACATAATTTTCATGGCCTTTCAAGAAAGTTCTAACAAAGAAAGGTAAAATTGAAAAAGAAATCTGCAGTTTTATTAGATTTTTTTATTGTTTAATGTTTTTAAGATACTTGCAAAGGAGTTTGTTATTACATGTGCCGTTGTTTAAAAAAAAATTGTCCTTAATTTTTCTAATTTTTTTATTTGGTAGTATTTGTAATTTTTTTTATTAATCATCAAAATATGGTAAGTATTATTTAGATTATAAATCTTATTTCTTAAAATTCTACAAATTGTTAGAAAATTTACTTCAGAAACAGTTTACCGAAGATTTCATCTATGCTCTCAATGTGAATAGTATATAGGTAATTATTGCGAAAAATATATTTTTTTTTTACATGTTGATATAAACTTAATTAGAATTCACTATGATTAAAGTGGATTGTTATTATTTATGAAACATTTGTATTTTTTTCTTATTTCTCTGTATTCATAATTGAGTAAATTTTTACTAAAATAAAAGATTCTTAAGCAACAAGTTTTTTACTTTTTGAATAGTGCCATTATTTTATTTCAAAATGTTCAACAAAATTTGAAAGGTAAAAATAATTTTTAATGTTATGACATTATATTTCTTCAGGCGTTTTGACATCTAAATTGTATTGTTTTTCTACAAAATTATAAAAAGTTTCTGCTTTGTGTATTCGATGATGTGTTTTAAAGTTTGATTATAAAATTAATTTTAATCTATATCTTGATTATCTATATAAATCTAAAAATATAAATGAAATTGCAGATATTTAACAAAAATCAATTGAATTCAATAATTTTGATATTTTACTTTATTGTAGACTTCTTGAAACTTTAATCTTAACAATAATGCTAATCAAATGATTTAAGAGATTCATCCTTCTTAGAACTGATGTTGCTGATTAAAAAAATGTATTTGTATTTAGTTATTGCCTGCATCATTTATAATTCATTTAATAATGTAATATTTATCACCGATGATGCTTTAATTTCTTAAATACAAAACTTAATACATTATAGATGTATATATATATATATATATAGCTAGTTATAATAGTAAATTGTATGCAATATAAGTTAAACTAATTATAAATAGAATGTGTAATTTATAATCCATAATTGTAAGTTTTGTTACCAATTTATTTAATGAAATTTTCCTTATATATATATATATTTGTGTGTGTGTGTGTGTGTGTGTGTAAAAACGTATTTATAAATTTATAAAAGTGGTGAAGTACTTCTGAAATAACAACATTGCAAACAATTTTAATTTCAGTTCTTAACTATTTCAATAGCTTATTCCCAATTAAATTTTCTCATTTTAATTTGTTTATAAATTTACTCTAAAGATTCTGTTCTTTTATTGCTATCATTATATTTTTTTATTTATCCCTACATTTATCTCTTTCATTAAGTAATTAATTAAGAATTTGTACATGGAGGTTTAATACTTCTTAAAATTGCACCAATCTGTTTACCATTGCTGATGAAATTTTTGGTTAGTAGTTTGTATATAAGTTAAACAATTACATTTGGGAAACATTTAATTGAGCTACTTGCTAAGTATCTATAAAAAAATGAAATGTACATGACAAAATATCTTTTGATAAATATTAAATTAAGCTGAGTTCATGAGATTCAGTTTAAAAAAGCAATAAATTTTTGTGTATGTAATCTTGTTTTGTTGTACATTTTGTATTTTGGTTCTGATAATCATTTAATGGGTTTTTGTTGGAAATTTTAATATAAACATATGAAAAATGTAGGTTATATATTACAGTAAGACCTCAATTAAGGCTGCTCCCCTTAATGCTGTTTTTTAGTATTACACAGTAATATTGGAATTCTCCGAAATGGCAAATTTTAAAACATATTATATTATTTATAAACGATATGTGACAAACATTTTGACAACTTATTGATAAACCGATTGAGAAGATAAAATTCCCTCATGGATATGAGGGATTTTAGAAAAACTACCATATCATGCATGGTGTAGACAACGTCAATCTTTCTTGAAATGAGATGACTGAGAAATCTATAGAAGAAGTATGGAATAGTATATGGTTGAGCTAAAGCGAGGATATTGGCACACAAGAATCCATTATTGGTGTCGGCAAAATTATCGAAATAGCTAATGAAACATGATTGGATATTATAAATTCACTGAATATTGAAGAATTATTACAAGTTACAGCTAGCAAATGTCTTTTCAAGGACGATGTTAAAGAATTAGTAGAATAAACAACTGCACAAAGATAATGAAATTACTGTTTTAGAAATGGAGAAGCAAAATGAACTTTCAACAGATTTTTCTAAAAAAGTTCAGCCACTATAATGTAAATTATGGATCAGTTTATACAAATGTAAGTTTTAGTAGAAGTTAAAGGCTAGACAAAAGTATTGATGCAATGTTCTGTTATTAATAACTACTTGCTGAACGAAAAGGAAAAAGCAAACGACATTGGATGACAAAAAAAAGTCAAATGAGGAAGATTCCTTCTCATCGCAAACATAATTTATTTGAACTTTTTTTTTTTTTATAATTTTCATGAATGTTTTATGAATCAAAATTGATGTTATCAATAAATTTATTATAATGAATGCAATAAAATATTTATTTATAAATGTTAAAAAAAAATCTGATAAATTTTTTGTTCTCTGTTCTGTTTCACATCCCCATTATTTACATGTCAAGACATCTTTGTTTAACATTGTTTCATTTAGCACAGAACTTATTGTAATGTATCTCCTGCATTAAACGAGATCTTACTATTTATGTATTTTATTATAAAAGAGGATTATATTTACCAGATATGTTTGAAAAAGGAATTTAAAAGAAGCAGAAGCTGTATGCAAATGTATAATTTTGTTTATTAAAATTGAATTTTCTGTTCGTCAAATTTGTAATAATATTTTTTTTGTCTAATAATAAAATTTAAAATAAAAATTGTTTTTTAAAATGTGCAAATTTGTTTTTAAATTCATCATTCATTTACTATAAAATTAATTCAAATAGTGCCAAGCTGTTTTAATATTTGGAATATTTTTTTCTAAGATTTTCCTTGTTGCTTCTGGAACCAGGCGAAATTTATTTTGAAGATTACAGTTGCCATTGTTATCCAGGAAAAATATCTGAAAGTGAAGCATTTAGAAGGTATCAATTTACTGCACATTATAAATATTTTTTTTTTTTTAGTAATTACAAAGTTTAAGACTGGATTTTTTTTTTTCTTTGTGTTATTATTTTGCTTTTCTATTTTCTCTCTTACTTAGAATTAATCATATTGTATTTATATATTACTGATTATATTTTAAGAAATACCTAAATTCACTTTCAGCTATATTTTAATATATTTTTTCCCTCGAGAATTTGAATCTCTTTGTCTTACTCAATCAACACACTTATAGGCAAAAATATTTTTAGTTCAAAATCTTAATTTTATAGAAGTAAATTTTAATGTAAGTTTGAATAACCATGTCATAATATTTCCTGTCTCTCTTTTTGTGTGATGATTTTATGATTGAATCAAGGTGATACTTTTTTTTTAGTTCCATAATGACTGGAAATTTGAAAAATTTCATTTTAAAAACTTTTATTTTCAATGATGAGGGTGTTATATATTTAAAATATTTTTTAAAAGCATTTAAAAAGTTGTGAATCAATTCTGTTGTAGAAGTTTTATCTATACTAATGCTAGATATTTAAATTGAAATTGAGTTTTCATTCTTAATATTGTTATAAAGATTAAATTATTAATAATATTGTTATAAAGATTCCAAGTATAAATATCTTTTGTTTATTAAAGGAATTATTAGGTGTAGAAGTTTATACTATAATGCGTTGAAATAAATTCTTACATAAACAGTGTTTAATTTTTGATGGTCTGTTTCATTCTTTTTAAGTACAAAATTAATTATTAAAAGAGATTTAATAATTTATTTAAAAATATGTTTAAGGTTGACTTGAATTATTAGTTACAAAATTTACATAGAATTTGGTTTTTATATATTTGAGTTCTATAATATATTCTATAATTCTAATTACATTCAATAATGTATTTTTGAAATATTAATTGTATTTTACTTAAAAATGAAATACCACTTTGCCTAGCATTATATATCTCTATAATAGAAGTAATATTTAAAATTCAATTTTACTGTTACATTTTCTTGACATATGTATTAATGCTGTGTTATTTTATTATGTCTTCTTTTTTAAACACATAAAAAATGTGCAGTTTTTAATTTGAATATTAATTTTTCAAAACATCTCTTGAAAGCAGAAATCAGAAAGGCCGACTGAAAGTTTGCTCTAAATCCCTTCTATTTGACCCGAAGGATGTATGCAATCCAATTCTTAAGGTAATTTTCAAACTATTAATTTTTATGAACTTCCCATTTAATTTTTATTTACCCAAAAATAATATAAATATGTAAATTTGTTAAACTTTTATTTGAATGTTTATCCAATTTTCATTTAGTTAAAGGACTCTGATAAACATATTAAGCTTTTACTATAAAAAGTATATAAAGTAGTTATCATTGTATTTGTTTAAAAATTACAAATTGTTTTAATATTGTTTATTATTTTAGCTCCCTCTTCGTGATTGCCAAACTATCCAGAGATGGCAAGGCTCTTTACTATCTAAGTAACTATTCTAATTTCTGAATGTATTTGTGTTTTATTTAAAACTTGATTGCTACATCTTAAATTGCAAGATTTAATTATTATTTCTTTTGTTTCTAACGGTTTATAAATTATGTAAATCTAACAAATATATCTAACATTTAAATTTTAATCAATATTATAGAGAATAAAAAAATATATATCAAAGTACTCTTCAATGTAAGTGTATAAAATTTAAATCCATTTTTTCAAGTACATATTTATTTTTTTTAGTATTTTTCTTTTTTATATTAAAAAAATTTCTTTTATAGAATTGACAAAGGAAATGTTGTATATATTGAATGTGATCAAGTGATTGAGATGCTAGATGGTAATTTTATGGCTCCTTATCAATTTAAAAGAGTAGGTCAGAATCTGTTACTTAATTCTGAAAATTTTTTTTTACTTGTATTAAAAAATATTTAATTTTTAAATTTTAGGTATTATTCATTTTACACTTATGATTTTTAATTCATTGATTTTTGTCTAGTATAAAACAATTTCAAAATATGCTATGTTTTATAACTCCAAAATATCTAATCTTTTAACTGGGAAAATTTTTTTTAGTTTTTAATTATGTTCCCCCAAATGTATATATTTTTGTAAATTAAAGGAATTATTTCGTAATTTAGTTTGTTTTGTGGAATATTAGTTTTCTAACACCTTATATAGTTACATATTATTGTTAAAAAATTAAAACTTTTTCGATAAAACAAATTCTTTTAATTAATAAGAATTTATGTAGGTTTTTGTCAATTCTTTAATTCAATTTTCCTTGTGAGTGTATTTTAATTCTTCATTTTTAAAATGTCTTTGGCTGTTACTACTTTTTTGCTAATACTGTATACTATTTTTATGATTTACTTTCTAAAATTTATATTTCATATTGTTTTATTAAGTTAATATATGTCAATGCATTACGGTTCAACATATTTTAAATAATGTTATTCTAAAAAATAAATGTTTTAATTTTGATAATTACTTTTTATTATTGTTCAGATAATGAGTTTTACTTTGCTATAATACAAATTAAAACTAATTGTCTTGTAAATTTTCAGAAATATTTTATCTTATCTTGTTTTCTTTATAACATTTACTGCTAAGTATTGCTTCTATAATGAAAGTTATAAGCAAATTTTCTGATGCAGTAAGAAGATAAACAAATATGTTGAAGCATTTTGTATTTTGTTATTGTTGTTATAAAATCATTTATATAAATTTTAATTTTATATTATTTTTATTAAAATACTTTTGTTGTGAATAAATATTTTTAGGAAAGAAGTACATTTCTGTTTGCTCTGCAGTATGTATCTGTAAATGATTGTGTAGCCCAGCTATCTCAAGTAAATTATTATGCTGTTTTCAAGTCGTATATGTTGTAGAATTAAACTATCAATTTATTTCAATAATTTATTTAAAATATTTCATGATATTTTTTAATACTTTCAATAAATAAAAATTTTTATTTACTATTTAATGAAATTTTTTTTCATATGTTATAAAATCACGTAATTATTATTTTCTTTGTAAAAAAAATTTTTAAATGTAAATGCAATTAATTTATGTTTGCTAATGCAATTAATATACATTATTAATTATAAATTGAATACATCAATTGTTTTGAGGAAAAAATAAATAAAATATGCCGTAGATAAATATAAAGGCTAAAGGAGTTAGTGATTTGATTGGTTGATTTTTTTTTTTAAATATATAAGTATTTTTTACTTGGATATGAAGGAAATATTTTTAGTAATAAAAATTATCAATGTATAAAATTTTAAAAAATTAGAATTTAATGAAAAAATCGTATTTTAATTATGAATAAATTTATTATTTTTTTAATAGTTGAGAAGAGCATCAATGTTGCCGAGTGCTGAACAGGCATCTATGGTAAGAATTTCATTTCATAATTAATCTTAATAACAATTTCTGTATATAGATAAGTAAAATTATTGTTTATGATTGATTAATTTTTACTATGAAAACATTTCTATTTGAATTATGATGGCTTGTCATTGTCAAGTATTAGTATTAAATACTTATTTAGATTTAATCGCATAAAATGGTTTTGATTGGAACTCAATCATAAAGGAAAACTGACATGTGTTTTGGAAACCATTTATTTTATTCTTGATAAGTTGTCTGTATTTCTCCAGAGACTCCTAATCAAGATTTTTTCCTTTCTTATTACACTCAATAACATGTTTATAAAGCATAAATATTCATTTAAAGTAATTATGACAATTATTATAGTATATTATTGATTTGAAATGATTTGCCTAAAAGTTAAAGCATTTATGATATCTTTAAATATTTCCAGATATGTGTATTTATTGAATGTAAAAAATTTTACCAAGATTTTCTTTATTTCTGATTTGAATTCATTTAAAAACAAATTTTTAAAGATTGTATTAAGCACTATTGTTTATTATTCTTAAAACATTTTTAATTTTAGATTGCTGCGATTGTCAGCTGTCGACAGAGTAGTATCAAATTTGATACAAGTTGGTAAGAAAATTTTAACATTTTTTTTTTTTCATTTCTTTTAATATTTAATATTTTTTTATCATACATATTAAATACAATTTTAAGTGTAAGTTAACTTCATTAAATGCTTTAAAAAATTGTAAAAAATTTGATATTAAATTTTATATAAAACTTCTTGTGGTATTGCATTTAATATTTTCTGAATAATTTTATTTATAGATATTTTATTTATTATCAAAAAACTTTATTAATTTAAGCAATTATTTTTGTATTATTTAAACAGTAAATAGTCAATTATGTAGTAAAATAATTTCAAAATTTATTTTGTTTAATTGCTATTTGAAAAACCTTAACTATTTATCTTAATTTTATTGTTTGAAGGGTTGAAAAATTAATAAAATGTAATTTAATTCTTAATCTATAAATTTCCTTTCTTTTTATTAATTTATTTTATAAATATTTTTTTCCTGCATATATTGTAATTTAATAAAAATTATTTTTAAACTTTAATTTTCATTTTAATTCATGAATTAGTTAGATAATTTGATATATATTTTGATTATGTTATTTTTTTTTTTTTTATAGATTTACATTATTTACGTTCTGTATTGAAATTTAAAATAATGTCCAGCAGAATTTATTATAAAAAATTTTTTTCTCTTCTGAATGTATATACAGATTCAAAGCAACTTTTTCTTTTAACTGTAGGTTAGAAGATTTGCATGAAACAATACTTTTGGAAACAATGGGCAATAAAATAACTCCCTTAGTTGTAAATCCTGGTAGAATACTTTTAACAACAAAACGCTTATATTTCCAGCCTTATAATAATGCAGAACCTGTAAGTACTTTTTAAAATATGATTTAACTTTTGTTTAAGAAAGTGCAATTAATGTTTTTATATGAATAAAATTCAAGTATGAAAAGATTTTTTTTTTTTTTTTTGCAGCTGTGTGGAAATAGTATTGCTATTAACATAAGAAAATACCATCATATTCTTTTAATTCATTAAAATTAGAAACATTCTGTTTAATTTAAAACTATTTATCAAAACTATTGGTATTTATCTTAAATTGTAAGAATTGTTTCTTAAATTTTGAAAAGAGAATGGATTTATATTATATTAATAGTAAATATATATACAGTTAAAAAAATTTCCTCTCCCGATTTCTTTTATTTCTGATAGGAGAATAAGGTGATTGAGAAAAGGTTTTGATTTATACACATCGATAATAATAAAATTTCATTAAAATTGTTATATTTTAATTAACATTTTGATAAAGAAATTAATAAAAAAAAATACTTATTTTATTATAGTGGCCTGTTCTGAAAATAAAATTATCTGACATTAAAAGAATAATTAAAAGAAGATTTTTATTGAAGCAAGTGGTAAGAATGTCTATTTTTATTTTTAATTAATAAAATTATGTGATAAATTTTGAAAAGATAATATGAATTGAAATTATCAGTTCATTTTCTTTCAGTTGTAATTTTTAATGTTTTTCTTAATATGTTTTCTCTTTGGTAGTCCATTCTGGATAGAGTTACAATAAATAACATTGTAGTCAGATAAAATCTTTTTTTTTTTTTTTTTTTTTTAGGGCTTAGAGTTGTATTGTTCTAAACATTCTTCAACACAGCATTTGTTTTTATCTTTCAAAACTCAAAGTGAGCGGGATACTTTATACACAAAATTAGTTCAAGAACCTGGTAATTACTTTTTGCGAATCAAGAATATTTTTTCTACAATAGCTATATTTTTGCTTTGTAAATATATGTTGTTTTTTATTAGCTGTGAAATTGGACGACAGTGGACAAGAAAACATGACTCTTTTGTGGCAAAATGGTGTCATATCTAACTATGAATATCTGTTGTATCTCAATAGGTAAGTTATGTGAAGAATTTAATATTTTAATGCCACAAGTGTTAAAATTTAAGTTTATATAAATTGTGAATAATATATTTTTCTTTGTGAAAGGAAGGAGAAAAGAGTTGTTGAATAAAAATAGTTTTTAATGTTTTTAACTAAATATCTTTCTGAATTCAGCATAAATAGGCAGATTTCTACAAAACAGATTAATAAAAAGAAAGAAAAAAACTCATTTGTAGATATAGTTGTATTTAATTTTATACTTAGAATTGTAAAATGAATATATGAAATTTATAAAATATCCATGTACTATCTATGAAGATTTCTTTTAAGCTTATAATTTATTAATAAACAAATATATTATTTTTATTAATAAAATAGTCATTCAAAAAAGGGAAAAAAATATTTTTTTGTATTTAAAGTTTTTATTTAAATAGATAAAATTTACAAAACAAATTATTTATCAGTATGAATAATTTAAAATATAAAAATTTTAATGTTTTCTGTTAAATTGAAATGTACAATGAAAAAAAATTTAAAGAACTTCTTAAATCTTTTTTATTAACAATCATAAATTTGTTTTTGTAGTTTGGCTGATCGCAGTTTTAATGATTTGACACAATATCCTGTATTTCCATGGGTTTTATCTGACTATATATCTGAATCTTTAGGTAGTGCTTAATTTTTTCTTATTGACATTATTTTAGAATATTTATTTTGCAGTAAAAATTTATTTTAGTTGAATGGCAAAATCAATTTATGTGAATTCATTCAAATAAAATATGAAAGTGAACACTTTGAAATAAATATTAAAATGAAATTTAATTGGAAGTAGTTTTTAATAGTTTCCTAATAAAAACTGTGATGATATTAAATTTTGTGAATATTCTGAGGAATTAAAATTAATAGTTAACTCTTTTTATTCTATTTGATAGTATTGTTAATTTGAAAAGGAAAAAAAAAAAAAAAAAAAAAATTACAGCATTATTTTTTAATTTTGCATAATGAGATGGACAAGAAAATGATTCTGAGAAACAAAGTAATTGTTTTATCATATTTTTATTTTTAAATATTATAAGGGCATTTTGTTTTTTTGTTTTCAGATTTAGGTGATGTTTCAGTTTATCGAGATTTGACAAAACCCGTTGGTGCATTAAATAAGGAACGATTAAAACGACTAAAGGTTAAAATTTATTTTATTGTTTTTTTAATGAAATAATTCAATAATTCTAATCATTTTTCATTTTTTTTTTTGTTGAAACTATCTAGGATTAATCAAAAAATAGATCTTTGCTTATAATAATCACTGTTATATTAAAATGAATGAGAAATGAATATGAATTTTCTAATTTTATGAAATATTTAGCTTGTTTATATTACCTTTCTTATTTAATTAAATAAATTTTTGGCTTTGTAGTTTTATTTTTTATTTATTAAAATTTTGTTTGCCTTTATAAAATATTTAGTATACTTTTTATGTATATGAATATAAAGTATTTATCAATGCTTGTTATTCATAAAATAAAAGTTCATTTTACCTAATTTATTTATGTAATATTCCTTTATTTAGGATAGATATAATGAAATGGCAGAACCTAAATTTTTGTATGGTTCACACTATTCTACTCCAGGATTTGTGCTGTACTATCTTGTTAGAAAAAGTAAACATAATTTGTTTTCTATGAATAGTTCTTTATTTCTTATTTTATATTATTTTCAAAATTGAATTCATTTTTATGTAGTGCCGCAATATATGCTGTGCTTACAAAATGGGCGATTTGATCATCCAGATCGTATGTTCAACAGGTATGATAGAACATTACATTTTTTCCTTATTTGTGTATCATTGTACTTTGTAATGCTTGACTGTGTCTCATGCTATTAGCAAATTATTAAAAACATCTAAATAATTCAATCATGGGAAATTGTATGTTTATTAATGACAAAAAAATTTTTTTTTATACAATTGTTGAAGTATTGGATGATAGCTCCAAAATCAAGAATTTTATTAGCTAATATTTTAATTAGCTAACTTTTTTTTTAGCTAATAAAATATTTTCAAATAACAATGGCCATTTTACATGGTTGCATAAATTCATTGTTATATTATAATATTTTTTTTTTAATTTGTGTTTTGCCTACTGGTGAATATGAGAACATTTTCTTATTTATTAAATTGATAAAACATAATTAATTGTTTTATCTTAGTGTTCAAGATACTTGGCGGAATATTACTACTAATACTTCAGATTTCAAAGAACTTGTTCCACAGTTTTATGATTTAGAAAAAAATGGATCTTTTCTCGTTAATACAAAAGTAAGAAAATTTTTACTATTATTACAAGAGGCAGAAAATCAATAAAAACTGATTAACACATGAATTTTATATTTAGAAATGTAAAATCCTTTATTATTTTGATCTTTTAATTATGTTAAATTTCTGCATACTTTTAAAAACCACTTGATTTTATTATCAGCAATTATCATAAAGGCAGAAAGCTTGGAATAGTTTAATATTAATGGAATAACAAATTTAACTAATGGTTTATTACTATTATAAAATCTCTAAATATAGCAGGTAATTAAAAATGCTTATATTATTGTATTTATATATTAATATTGATATGTTAAATTTTTGTATTGTTTTATTTATTTCAAACATTACTTGTAGAAATATTTACATTTAAAATAGTTTAAACTTTCAATTTTTGGATATTTATTTTTTTTGGAAATTTTACATATGTATGTGAAATTGATGTTTTAAATCACCTAAAACTAATATAACTACATTTAAAATACAAAAAATTAAATATGAAAAAATATTTCATATCATTACTGAAAATCATTAATATGCAATAATTTTTTATAAGAGAATTGACAAGCATTCAAAATAATTTTTTTATTGAATTGAATTAAAAAAAAAACAAAATACAAAACAAAAAACAAATCTTTTTTTTACACTTGAATTTTTGTTGAAGTTCTTTTCTTATTAAGTAATTTATGGAATGATGTAAGAGTTGCAATGCAGATAAAAAATATTTTGATTGCATATTAACAACTTGCTAAAATCTGTAATAAGTTATAAATAATTGGTAAATTCCACACAAGACACTATAATGTTGTTAGAAGCTATATTTCTAATTGAAGATGATGCTTTGGAATACATAAAAGTGATGCAGTATATGCATATGCAGGCAAAAAAAATATATATAATGTTATTATTATTGTTTGTGATAATATTAATATATTTGTTGTTGAAAATGTTTTCAGAGGTAAAATCAGTTTATAAACAATTCAAATCTTATTTTATCCCTTTTATCATCATTTCTTCAAGATAATAAATTCTTAGTCCAATTATAATAGCAGCATGGACATTATTGGTTCGGAATTGACTTCATATAAATAATCTTGCCATAAAACTAAACATTTTCAACCCTTTTTAATCCTCTTTAGGTAGCTAATTTCTACTTGCTTACATTAATTATTAAATATTACTTGTTCAAACTCATATAATTATGTATGTTAAGTATCTTATTTAGATGATTTCATTATTTTGTACCTAAATGTCTCAATATTTATTTTTGAAAAAGTATTAATTGCAATAAGTTTTTATTGATAGATTTTTGTTGGTCATTATTATTTAAAATATCTGTTTATCCTTCTATAAATTTTGAAAAGCTTTATTATATTTGCATTTTTTGTATTTCAGAATTTAGACTTTGGTACTAGAATGGATGGCTCAAAAGTTGGTGATGTTGAACTTCCTGTATGGGCAAAAGGTATTGTTATTTTTTCTTTCATAAATATAAATTTAAATTTAGTATTTTTTAAATTTAACATTATATTCATATAATAATTAAATATTTTTCAAAATTTTAGATCCTTCTAATTTTGTAAGCGTTTTACGTGATGCTTTAGAATCTGATTATGTTTCTTGCCATTTAAATCATTGGATTGACCTAATATTTGGCTTTAAACAAAGAGGAGATGAGGCAATAAAAGCAGATAATGGTAATTTATTTTTATTTTTGTTGGAATTTTACCAAATTTGGAAACATTTTTGTTAATGATATATTAGACTTTTATTAAATTGCTTAGTATCTAACTTCAAAGAAACAATGAAATATATATTTTAATTCTAAAACTTTTACAGATTTTAAATATTATATAATGAATTATATTAATATTGTTCTAAAATTTATCAAAAAATTGTAACCTATTCAATATATGTATGTACATTAAAAAACCACTGTTGTTTCTTATAATTTCTTTTATTTGTGATTAATTTGTTCATTAAGATATAGTTTTTCTCTTTCAGTTTTTTATCATTTAACTTATGAAGGAGCAGTTGATTTGGACAGGTTGGGAAATTTTCTTTTGTTTTAAAGAAAATGTAAACAAACATTATATCATTTTTTTTTGCATTCTTCATTTATTTTTCTCTTTTAAATAGTAAATTAAAACTTTTCTTAGAAATTAAAAATGAGTTTAAAAGTGATTATTATTATAATCATAATTTTTTAACATATATTTTGAATTTTTTTTTTTTTTTTCATTGTTTATTACAAATTGACCTTTTCAACTATGACAATTTATGGGGAAAAAAGTACAAATGTTAATTTTCTGTTTGAATAAATTGTTAACGAAACTATAAAAATTCTAAGAAAACTCAGTCTAAAGATTTACATCCTAAAAATTTTGAAACTGACCATTCCTACTTTATTTACAAAATTTCAGTGCATTTATATTAATATCTTCTAAATGAATGACAATTACAAAATCTATTTAATTAATAACATTTTTAATAATTTCTTGTTCTTTTTATTATAAACTTATTTGGTTAAACACTTCAGATTAAAATGAATATATAACTTTTAATATGCATTTATGTTTTTTTTTTCCCATTAAGTTGTTAAATGAAAACCTACTTTAGGAGAATATTAAATCAAATAATTCAATTAAAATTCAGCTTAGAACAAAATTTTGCTGAAAGTTTGATGCATATTTATGTTCATGTTTTTTTACCTTTCCATAAGGAATAATTTTAGTCATCAAAAAGTCTTGTGCAAGGTTTAGCATTGCATTGCATCTTGCTTTCTTGTAATATTTTCTCTTAACTGTGCAGATTATGTTTTATATAATTTTCTTATAAATGAAATTTATAATTTTTTTATTTAGTATAAATGATGTAAATGAAAGATATTCTCTTGAAGTGCAAATTATGGAATTTGGGCAAATTCCTAAACAGTTATTTACGAAGCCACATCCACAGAGAAGGTTGCCTTCACCTGTAGATAATCTACCAGATGCTATTCAAAACATAATTGCATCACAAAGGGGCAGAGGTGAAGCAATATTTTACTTCTTATGAGTTTATTACTGATTAGTGAAGTCATTATATTATTATACATAGAATATCTGACTCATTAAGAAAATTTAAAAGAAAATTTACTTTCAATGCTATCGCAACTTTGTTGGGGGGGGAAAAAAATCAATGCTTTTAACTTAATTTTTAAAATATCAACTGTTTTCATTTATCATATCTAATAAACAAATTTTCCCTATTTTTATGAGATTATTTTATATCTAATGATGATTTGCCTGGAGAACTTAGTTATTGGAACTAACTTGTCAATTAAATAATGATTTAAACAGACTTTACATGGCACATTCATGAGCATTTAAAAATTAAATGGTGTTTTTGAAATTAGTTAAAGTAGATATATGTTATTTATAGTATATTTCCGAAAACAACGCAGTTAAATCCACTTGCCCGAAACACATGTAAATATTGAGAATAAAAATTAATTGCAAGATAACTTAGTTTTTGTATGATATTTTCATGAAAATAATTTTCACTTCATCAAAAAATAGAAGCATCAATATAAGTATAGAAATTTAGACTGATCTGTACACTCATAAGATTAAATTTGTAAAAACAAATCTCAAGTCAAAGAATGTTTATGTAAAAAAAAAATCATATTCTACGTGTGTTTTTAGAAAACTGTTTTTAACATTTATTAAATTAATGTGGTAGTTAAATTTTAAAGAAATATAAAATACTGAAATAGACTTTTTAAAAAAATCAAAGTTTCACAATCATTTAGAATTTTTAAAAATTTGTAATAAAAGTTTACTATAGTTATATTTTATTCTTTTTACCAAAAAATGATTGTATATCTATTTAATTTTTTTTTCATGTCAAATAATTAGCAATTTTTATCTAATAAAACACATAATTATTTTTCTATTATCATTTTCTATTTACTTTTCAATTCATCTGCCATTTATGGTATATAAAATAATGAAGATTAGTGACTTTATTCACTGCAGAATTAATTGAACTATATTTATTTTTAGTTTAATTTGGATGATGATAGTTAAATAAATATGTGAAATTAAACTAGAAATTTCAAGAAAATCAATTTATACTTAATGCATTTATCTTATAATTCTTTTTATTTAATAAATTAAATTGTGTGTTATAGAAAATTAGAAATTTCTGAATTTTAATGAATAAATTTTTAAATAAATTAAAATAAAATGTTTATTATTTTTTAAATATTATTATTTGTTTATATTTTCATTTTTAAATTGTTTATAATTTAATTTTACCCAATATATTAAAAAATTAACAACAATTAATATTTTAATTATAAATATTCATTTTAGTTTGATTATTCTTTAAATGTTAACATTCTGTTCACTTCAAATAAAATTGTTTATATTAGTATTTCATGAAGATTTTTCTCTATCTTTTAAATATTAAATTATGAATTTTATTTATCATTAAATTTAGCTGCCTCTGTATCTAGCATTAGATCTGAATCTTCATCCAAAAGATGGACGAAAGATGTTACAAAGCTTTCTTTGTGTTTTGATTGTAAAGGGCATAGAGAGTAGGTTGCATAACATTTCATGTATAATAGATAGTTGCATTTTGTGATATATTATTTATTGCATTATAATTAATTTTAAATACTTTTTTTCAGTGTTGTGACTGACGTTTGCATTACAAAAGATAAAAAATTCATATTTTCTGTTTCTAAAGGTACAAAATCAATCTATCTATCTATGTATTTCTCAAACTTTGTGTGTGTGTCAGCCTACACATGGCCACAATTTACAACTTGATTCCAAATATATATATATATATATATTCCAAACTTATTTATTCAAGATTCATGTTTAAAATATATAGTTCATTGGCATCCAATCTCTTTCATATAGAGGTTACCAATTTATCTCTCTTAAATAAAGAATTTAATAAGTTTTAATTTTGAAGTTGAGTAACGCCATTTGATTTATGCTAGTATATATATATATATAAATCATAGTTTGTGCATTTGTGATCTTATACATGTCCTCAATTTACATCAAATTTCACAACCTTGACTTATATTTCTAATACAAAGACTAGATTAATTGAAATTAAATTTCGTAATTTGGTCAATATTAGTTAAGATATTACCCAGTTAGGTCTTCTACCAATTTGATGACTTTTTGTTATTGTTAGATTTTTCATGGGTGTTATTTTTTATGTTATACTGTTCATAGACAGGCTAATCTAAAATAAATAAATCAAATATACTACCGGTGAATTGTAACCACCTAAAATTTTGTTTAATAAATAAGATAACATTTTCATTATCATTTTACCAATAAAAATGTCATGCTTTAAATCCTAGATTTCTATACCGCCAAAGAAATCGCTAATTATCGTTTAATTTGTAATGTGTATAAGAAAAGGAAATTATTTAATCAGACAAGAATTGACTCTAATTGAAGAGTTGCATGTAGATCTACAGGAAATGTGATGTCAGAAAATCGAAATGAATCGTAATAGGTTGAGAATAATTAATGCTGGAGCTAAAAAAAAAAAAAAATTGGGAGTAGACAATCTAAATAATTTTTATTTTTACTCCTTGTTAATAAATAAGATTGCATTAATAATTAGCATTAATTTTCTTTGGGTTTTTGTATTCATATGTTTGCGTTTTACATATATATATTCCTCAAAGTTTATTTGTGTGCACTTATGCTCAGGCTAAATTTGCATCCTAATTTCATCAAAATTGATAGGCATGGAATACTTCTAATACAAAGCCTAAATCAATTGTAAAAAAAATTTGAAATTGGATTAGTATTCATTAAAAAATTATCCAATAAATTTTATGCCAATTTGGTAACTTTTATGATTGGTTTTATTTTTTATGTTGTAAAGCTGTTCATTGACAGGTAGGCATAAAATAAATAAATAAATCATGCTTATTACTAAATTGTAACCACTTAAAATTTTGTTTAATATATTAAAAAAATTACTTCGTCATTTTACCGATAAAAATGCTCTGTTTTATTCTCTTGACTCTAACCCCCCAAAATTTGCCAACGTTGCAATCTGAAGTATGTTACTGTATATGTTGTTGTATGTATGAATTCCATTAGATTATCACTGTCCAATTCAAGGAATTCTCTACTGCATGCACAATTTGATAGCCCATAGAAGTGAGTTTAGGTGTGTGGGGGGTGGATGAGGGCTTTCTGATTGGAGAAAGAGTTTATTTTTAAATTTCACGTTGGCTTCTAATATTGTAATTGGTTATGCTAAAGGTAAAGATGTGTTCATTCTCAGGATGCCCTTGATAACATTCTATACACTGTTCAAATTCAAAAGGCTACAATTCCCAATGTGCTTGCTTTTTGCGGTGTTTATAAACAAAGCAAAAGGCCAATCACTAAAATTGCTGCAATTGATTTGAGATGGGACTAATTTAACCATGGTCAGATATATTTTTGTAATCCTAGATTTATTTTCCCAAACTTGATTAAAATTTAAGTTTAAGAAATGGGGATTGTAAAAAGGAAATAATAAAAAGAAAATAGAAAGGAAAAATCTAGATAATATTTCTAAAAAAAACATTGATTTTGTTTTAACCTTTTTTTTATAGCAAAAAAAATTCTTATTTAAAATATAAATGCTATAAATTTTACAAAAATGGTCTTGTATTGTTAACTTGAATGTTTGAACTAATTAAAATTCATTCAAAGATAAATTTAAAAACAAAGTGTATTATATATTAATGAAACATATTGTATATATTTGTCTATTTCAATATAGAATTACATATTTTTTTTATCATTTGTCCCCTTTTTTTTTTTAAACTTTTACTGTTATTAATTTTGAAGCTTATATTATATTTCTATAGAGATTGTATATTTTGGTGCACTTTAATTTTTTAAAATATACTAACATGTTTTTCTGTATTCTCACATTAAAATTTATATAATGATAGAAAATGTCTCTTCTAAATTAGATGGCCTACTAAAAATGTTTTCTTTGGAAGAAAAAAGGCAACTGAGAAGCATTAATGTTTATAATATGGTAATTATGGAATGGATAATTATCTTTCATATTAAAAAAATCATATTTTTAGACATGAATTTGTTTGTTAATTTTGTATTTCTTATTAAAAAAAAATTTGCAGGCGTTATCATCTTGTGCATTGCTGAATGATGATCGAACTGTTGTTGTCGGTTCATGGGATAATTATGTGTAAGAATTTTTTAAATCATAAATAAATTGTGATTTAAGATTAATATTGCATGCTAAATATAATATAAAAGTTTAAATCATTTGCTATTAAAAAAGGAATAAGTACTCATATTTTTAAATGTTAATATTTTATAATACACACATTTTTTTTATAAATTTGTTTGTCAATAAATATTATTTTAAAGCAAAATGTATTTATTACTTAATTAAATATTTTTAAATGTATAATTTAATATATTTGTTTTACAAGTTCATAACACTATTCATGTATTATTTTGATCATTATTGTTATATTAACCTTAAATTGAACTAATAATATCCATAAAATTTTCTATTTTTGGATCATATTATTTAATATGAGGAATATTTTATTTATTTTAAAATGATTAATAATAAAAAGCTGATTCATATTTTATTTATATTCATCAAAATTTCTGTGAGTTTATTTATTTTTATTAACAGAAAGAATAAAATGCAATTGATTATTGTTTGTGAAAAATATTGTGATATTGACTTTATACACATACAATAGTGGCCAAAATTGTAGAAACTTCTTGAAAAATGCTTTAAAGGTTTAATTATGTATAACTTCACAGGCATAGTTTATTAAATAATGAAGTTATTTGGTATTTGAAAGATAATTTTTATACAAATACAATGATGTTTGACTCATTATACTCAGTATTTATTTCATTAAAATTACATTCCAATAAATAGAAAGAATTGCAACTGTTTGAAGTAAAGAGGGGATTTCTTAAACTCTAATTACTTAATTTTATCGATTTTTAATTTTTGTGTAATGCATTATGATTGTGTTGCAAACATAAATGTGAATATTTTTATCATAGTCACAATATCACAATGGGCTATCACTATTGCTATAGATTAGAAAATTATAAAAACTCATGATTTGTAGGGATGAGACTAGACTATTTATATTTGCTAGTGATACAAGAGAATGTTTGGAGAAGAATTGGAATACATTTTTTTTTTTTTTTTTTTTAAATTTGTTGAAATTGTGTTTATTATGTGTTGAGATTGTGATTACCTACTGGTAACATTAACTTTGTTTTAGGATATAAGACAGCAATGTGGCAAACATCTGTGTTGAAAACATTATCAAATATATAAATGTTTTATTAGGATCAAAATTAATATCAACACCTCACGTTTCATTTGATAAGATCTACAAACTTCAAAAAAAGCTATCACATATTTTTTGTTCAATGGGGAAAATAGTTTTTTAATTAAATAGCAATGACCTGACTTTATAAATTTCATTGAAAGTCTTTCAAACTAATTAGAGAATTTATTAAATTAAATTGAAAGCAATTATAGCTTAAAAAATAACTAATAGAAGCATTAGCACTAAATATTATAACTCTTGATAAATTAAAAAAATTTGTTTAGTTCTGTATTAGATCATTGTAAGGCGGCTTTTGAACAAAATATTAATAAAAATAATTGTAAGAAAATGAGATTTTCCTTTTCTTTCTTTCTTTTCTTTCCTTTTTTTTTTTTTTACTATTCAATGTTTTAAAATACTTTTATAATGGTATTATAACAGGTAAAATTTCAAAAAATGTTTTGCATCTCAAAAGGTTTCCACTATTTTTGCCGCTAAAATATGTAATGCAGGGGGATTGAAAAGTAGCAAAATCTGTATAGAAATGTTTTATTTCCAAAATACTGAAATGAATTAATTTATAAACGTGAACAATTTGAAGAGAGAAATCATTTTGAGAAGCATAAATGATAAAATTATTAGCATTGCATATTCAAAATGGAATACTTTTTGTTGAACTTTTTTCTGCACAGATACATTTTCTTAAATTTGAAGCCATTTTTACTCAATAAACAATTATTTATTTTGTCTCATTTTCAATGTTTGCTTTGAGTTCATTCATGGAATGTGGATGTTCATGTATTAAAATGCTCATGTCTTTTAGAAATATAAACATTACTGATCACATGTAGATGCATGGCAGATTAGTCTATTCTGCCGAAAATAACAAAAGCATTCATCTGTAAGTAATCCTATAACTGCTTGTTGATGCAAGTATATACAATCTGATTTAAGAAACTGGGTATACTTTCCTTTGACAGAATAGAACACATCTGAATCAATTTTTAATGAATGCAGGCGTATGCACGTTTTGGTTGTTGAAAAATCCACACAGATGAAATGATTCATCCATTAAAAAAACAGATCAAATTTATATATTTCATTGGTGTCAGTAATTGATTGTAGTCATCAACCTTTCAGTTCTTGACTACCATAAATTCTATAAGGCTGAAGATTCAACTTCTGCACTACTTTTTATGTGCTTCCATATACACTTAATTGTGATGCCAACATCCTTTATTAGTGACAACATTTTTTCAAGACAATCCATTTGTTTGGCCTCTGAACAGATGGATGGCATCTTTATTTCTCATTGTGAATGTTTCTTAAAATCAGGTTGCACAACAAAAAAACTGACTTCTCAGTTCAAGAACATTTGAGAAAGTCTTTAATTTGTTCCAAAAATTTTCTGTGAGAATGTATTGCTAAATGATGCTGAATCATAAAAATTCATTCTGCTTGGAAAAACTTATCATGATTTTCACTTAAACAAATGGCTTTTAAAGCTGACAACATAAACTGAAAGTGAAATTTCAAGCAGGGTATTACTTCTAGCTTAGTAGTAATATTATTTGGGGTGCCATTTATTGAAATGATTTATCATTAATGTTATATTTTGGAAGCTTGGATAACATGACTTTTCAATCATCCAATATAATGTAGACTCTAAATAGCTATGAAAATAATAAACTATTTTATTGACTTATTAACTATTATCTTTCCTAGATATTTATACAATGTTGAATATGGAAATCTTTTATCTACTACCATGGCTCATGATGATTGTGGTAAGTTAAATAACCCACTTTTATTAAATGTAGTATTTTTATATGATAATTTTTATGTTTTTATACATCTCATGTTTTTATAGCAAAATATAGATTCTGATCTATATAAGTTAATATAATTACATTCATTCTCCATATTTAATACATTTATATAGAGGAAAATAGAATAATATTAGAATTAAAAAAAAAAATTATTTTATGCATATAGATGCCTTTTCAAAATTTATTTTACTACTATTTGCATATTAAAATATCTCCACTTATCCATTTGCATTTGTTTGTAATTATTATCTTAAAGCTTGCATTTTTTTCTTTTTTTTCATTTTTATTGTTAAACAAATAGAAGAGCTTACTAGAACATGTTAAAAATTGTTTAATGTATTAATTGTGAAATATTAAAAAACGTATTGCAGTATAGATTACAAAATTAAAATGGGTACTTTTAAATTTCCTTCTTTAGTTACGGATGTATGTTTTAGTAATGGATTTCTTGCTACTGCTTCACTGGATTCTACAGCAAAGGTATGTTTTATGCATTGATATTTATATCTTTCATTTAAAAAAACAGTCAACAGAATTAAATCTCAATTTTGTAAAAAATTTATTTAAACATGTTTGTAAGGTTTTATTTTACCTTCCAATTTTTAGATATATTTTGTATAGATATGTAACTATCAAAAGTAATATTTATTTATTATTTTTAATGCTTTTTAACATATGTTATCTCTAAAAATGTACTTGCAATTTGACTCCCTCATAATGTATTGGGTTCTTTTTTAAGTTCGATTAAAAAGAATACATACCTTTTGCTGTAGAATAGAATTACAACAGTTGTTTAGAAATAAATTTTATCATATTGATCTAAGGAAGCACAAAAGATAATTTCTGTGGGTACACTTGGTGAATTTTTAATAACTGTTTTCCACAACAAATGATGATTATGATGTGCTCCTCAGATTGTATATGATGTTTATGATTTAAACACTGTTTTAGATGTTAACATATTTCATGTTGCTGGATTTTAGTGATGCCGTCCTCAATCAGTGGTGTTTCGAGCTTTCTAGTAGCCCTTATTAGGAACTTTTTTTATCCTTTTTAAAATTTAGTTGCACTTATGCCAATTTATAAAAAAAAAAATAAATAAAAATGAACAATTCAACGAATTACAGATTTAAAGTGTAAATAGTTTTTGACACATCCTATATATATAACATGCAATTTATTATATAAAATATAAAAGTAGATATAGATTCATTTTAAAGGTTTATTGGAAAAGTTTTAAGCAATCAAAAATAAATATATTGTAGAGATGGATAAATATTATTATTATTATTTTTTAAAACTTTGGTCTTGTTTTGATTTCTTAAATTTTGCATTGCATTAAGTAAAATATTGTTTTATAAAAGTTTTCTAAGTGGAAAAAATGGTAATTTTGTGCTTTAATTAAAAAGTATAATATTATCTTATTCTGAACTTTTCATTTTCTAGGTTTGGAAATATGAGTCTGCAAAGGCATACGCCCAACATTTAATTTACTCGTTAGTATACCTTGAATTAATTTTTATAATTTTAGAAATTCTTGTAATTTATAGTAAAGTTGTTTGTGTAGTGAAAGTGATTTTTTTTTTTTTTTTAAATTCATATACTGTTGATTTTTATAGACCATTGGTAATTTTAATATATAGTAAATTCCTTCCATTTTTGCAATTTCATAAGCATGTTTTTAAATATTTATTTTGCAATTTTATATAGCTGAGGTGTTTTTTTTTTTTTTTGTAATTATCTACAAAGTGATAATTTTTGTATTAATATTAGATATGTTATTGTGAAATTTATACTTGTGTTTATAATTAGATATTATAACATACTTTATTAGAATGAAATTACTATATATAGTGCATATCTTTTTCTCATTATATAATCTTATTATATATTTATCCCATTTACTAACAGTGAAATAAAAAAATTGTTCTGCTGTAAAATATGGTGTTTTTTTTTTTTTTTCATACTTTTATTTGTAAAACACAAGGAGTGTTATATTTCATGTACTAGAACCTTTTGGTAAAATATGAGAATAGATATAAATTTGTTTAAAATATTTTAAATTGCATTCCTTTTAATGTTCAATGCTTAAAAAAAACTTTTGAAACTACCACAACTTTTCTAAATACATTAATACAATTACAGTTTTTATCCATTTAGATATGAACTTGCTTATTATTTAAAAGAATAGTGAATCATTATTATTCTAAATTAAATAAATCTTGTATTTTTAAGCGTCATGAAGAAATGAAAGTGAATGAACAAGGATTCATTTCAATTAGACCTCATTAAAACCCTCAATTTTTCAAGCTGTAAACTAACAATCATATAGCAAGAGAATATACATCCAAGTTCCATAGAAATTTCAGAGAACTATTTTTGTTTTCACTAGATTCTTTTGCTCTCTCTTCGGCATACAGCTTTACATACTTTTTACAGGAATGCAGTATATTTTGCAATTTTATTTAGCTTTAATTATTTTAAAAAGAATTTCAATTTTTTGTGTTATTAATGTCTGTATTTTATGTCAATTTTATAAGTTCATCTTTTGAATCAAAATTATGTAATTCAAATTCATTCATGCAATCATATATTCCATGCAGGCTGAACTTGATCATGAATCTGGTGTACATTGCCTTAGTTTAAATGAAAAATACCATTCTTGTTACTGGAAGTTGCTGTGGTTTTATTTATATTTGGGACATGCATACCTTTTCACTTCTAGGACATCATCAATGTAAGTATTTGCTGTTAATAGAAAAACAAGACATGTACTTTTTATTATACTTTATACCAGTATTTTTGAAATTTTAGTTGTGTGAAAAATTAAATTTAAAAGATCTATCTAAAATGAAATTTAAAGAATTTACTAATCTTCATTAGTAAAAGAATTTTCAATGTTTTTTTTTAATAAGAATTCGTTTTAAAATGTTTATATTTTTTATTATAAAAATTGTATTGTTATATTTCTTAGAAATTATGAAGATAAATTTTTTTAATTAATAACAGTAATCTTATTTAAATAATTATAATTAATAAAAAATAATATTTATGCATGGTGTAATATTTGTAGGACAAATGCATATTTATTATTTTCAAAATTAGCTAAATTTTATGTTAATTTGTCTTTTTTTATTATCTAAATTTTATGTATAAAACTTTTATAAAATACGTCTCATTCTAGATGTTAATTAAAGCAAGAATTTTTTTAATATCTAGGATGATCATAATTAAAATTTCATTTTGAAACTTCTTTAATATGCAAAATAATGGGCCAAAAAGTAATTGAATTTGGAAAATATGTGATGGTCATGAGATTTTATGTAAATTCAACAACAATTTCTAAAAGGATGTAATAAATAAAGATTTTTTTTCCCTATTAATTTCTTAAAATTGTTTTTGCAGAACAAATTACTGCCAAACAGTCATCAGAAGTCAAGATTTTCGCCTTATGATTGATCCAGTGAGATGTTTCTATGTTAAGCATTTCAAAATATCCAAACTTTATGAAATCTTTGTCAATATAATTTTTATACATGATGAAGTTTTGCATCATAATGATGAATACATTAATCATTTCTGTCTATTTATTTTGGTACCAGAGTTATTAGAATAGTTATTTGACATCATTTTTCTATTGAATAGTTATCTGAGTTGTCAGATCTCAACCTATGTACATCATCAATTTTTAAAGGCTGAAAGGATTGAATCTGTTATATACAAGATGTTTGGACAATATCATATAAATTTGACAAGGCAAGAATCCTCACTAGTAATACATAAAAATTACCAGTGTAATTCTACCTTAATCTCTATAATGCATAGTTTCCAAAAATTAAAAAAAAAAAAAAAAAAAAGTATGATGTCATCTGTTGCATGGAAAATAAGCTTTAATAAAAAGCTAAAAAGTTGGAAATTGACCACTATTCATGTAGAGGCATGCATAAGTGCTGTGTACAATGGCTAACTACACACAATCATAATAATCTTGTATCCCTTAAATGTGTTGCAACAAGCAGATTTGGTTTGCATGAAGGTGAATTTGACTTCCCAAACCTGCAGTGCAAACCATATTACTTATTCCCCGATGTTTACTTTTGAAAATAGATGTTTTTTTTTTATTTTGCATTAAGTTTTTATATTATTTCTAAATTTGTATCATCTTGATACAGTACTATTAAACAAATTTATTAGATTTGTTTTTAAAATAAACTTTCATTTTCAATGTATAAAATCTATTATATAGTTTGTTAAGCTCTTGTATATTATTTTTCAGTTCATATAGGTGTGGTATATGATGTTCAATTTAGTCCAGGTACTTATCTATTTCATTATTTATTACCTTATATTTTTTATTGCTTTATAAAAAATACATAATTTTTTTCATCCTAAAAATTACTTTTAAATTGAATTAAAATATTTATTTGAGGAAATGCTTTTAGAACAATTAATTGGATGTTAGTATTTCTTTTAAAAATACATAATTAAGATGATTTTTGGATTTAAATGAATTTTATTTTATTTTCAGAATTTTTTTTTTTCCCCCATAGAGAAACAAATGTGTTATAATTAGAAAGATGAAAATAAAAATTATAAACAAGTGAAATAAATTATGTCACATAAAATTTTGATATGTTTTTTATGTGACAATAATTATAATAAAAAAAAATAAAATTAAAAAAAAAATAATAAAAATAAAATTAAAAAAATAATAATAAAAATTAAATTAAAATTAAAACATATCAAAATTTTATGTGACAATAATTATAAACATAAATTTTAGCTTGAAATCTAATTTTTGACTAATATCAGTAAAGGTTTTGACTAATATCAATAAAGGTATTTTTAAAGTGATCTGTTTCTTCTTGCAATAAATAGTCTGCTGATGATTCCTTATTTTATGTTGATGCTATAATTTTAACCTACAAATATTTTCTGCATTTAAATTGCAAGTGATTTACTTAATTGCATATTTTTATTTTAAAAGATAGTTTATTTAACTTGCAAACATGCACTTATTAGTATGTTAAGCAACTTGTAGTTCACTGTTGGCTTGCCACTTTCACATCTTTCTGCTATTACAACTTTAAGTTGTTAGGATTATTTTGTCTTCTGATCGATCTTGAAGCTGTGGATGTATTGATGAGCTAGACATGTCTGAGAGCCTAAAGTACACAAGGAAAATGTACTAACTTATCCTTCAAGATGGGATAGCAACACCTAATTAATTACCTAAGTACTTTTTCTCCAGCAGAAATATATATTTGATATCTAATCATGGCACTCTGGCATGTTTTATAGTTCTTAGTAATAGTTGGCATCAGTTGTTGTTTAGACACACAGAGAGGGAGATTAGCTTCTCATTCAAAACATCTATTTCATCTTATCAGAGCTATTTTTCTTTAATCAATAATTGCTTGGCTGCGTCCTTTATATTAGGATCTATTATTTTTTCATGGCTAATTTAGATTTAAATATTCTGTTTCTTTTTAGGCTATTTTAACCTAATCATTTCTTCTTATTCAAATTGTTCATGTTGTTGGGTCATTTTTTAGACTCACTCAGCTGCTAGTAACATCATGACTAAATTTTAATACCAGGGGACTTATTAGACTCTTGATAAAGTTAGGTCTACTGCATTTTTTCATATTTATGTATATGTTTCATTTTGAAAATGTTGAGCTTGGCTTTTCTTGTGCTTCTCAATTTGAATATTTCTGTTAAATTATTTTCATGCTTTGCTTGAGACAGCAGTTTTTGGCTCACTGAAAACTTGAGACTTTATATAAAAAGTTAAAAACTTAGTTAGCTTCGGGTATTGTTTTATCTGAGTCTGATATAGCAATTTTTAGTTATTAGTGGCCAAATTATGCACTTATCTCTTATAAATTTTAATGTACGGCATTGATGCTTATATATATATATATATAATTATAAATTGTATAAAAAAACCTATTTATCTATCATATTAAGCCTTTTTTTTTCCCTTTTCTTTTAGATGGCCAGAAAGTAGTCAGCTGTGGTAATGATAGAACATTGAAGATAATTGATAGTCAAACTGCCACTTTACTTTTTAGCACAGAAACAAAAGAAGATCTGAGGTATAATCCACTAATTTAATTTAAAATGCAATAAAGTTGATTTTTACTTTGATAGTTAAGGAGATTGACAATATCCATTGTGTAAGTTAAAATTGTTTTTAATTTAAAAACCTGAGAAAAATATCTTGCTGCAAAAGAAAATCACCTTTTAAACGAACTATACTTATACTGCATTTAAAGCTGAATTGAAAAAATTTAAAAGATATTATTGAAGCATTAATTGAAATATTTTTATGATATATATGTAATATATTGTTTCAGATAAATATGTGATTATTTAAATAAATATTATTAATTTAAAGAAGTTAAAATTTTATTATTACTTTGAAAATACAAATTTTAGAGGTTTTTAATTTCAATAATGTCTTTATCAAAATACGGAATGTACGTATTACTACTTATTTGTTAAATTATTAAACAATAATGATTCTTTTGATAGATAATAGTGAATATAATTTTTTATTCATATATTTTTTCACTATAATTTATGTTTATGAATAAAATATAGGTCCACTCAAAATAATTTTTGTGTTTATAAACCGTAAAGTAAAACATATATTTTTAAACTTCCATGACAGTTTTTTTTATAATTGTTTTTAACCGATATTTATTGTTTTATTAGTTAAAATTGTCTAAATGTTTTTTACTGAAAGTTATTCTATTAAAATATTTTTAATTGCCGATGAGTGATTTTCCAGTTGCACGTGCACATTTTTAATGTGTTACGTTATAATGATAAATTTTATTGTACTACTTACTACACCCAAAATACATCTTGGCCAGAAATGATCCAACTTATTAAAATAATAGCTTTAAGTGATTTTTATTTTAGTAGAACTTCAATAATATTTTATGCCTCTTATTAAAAACCACAAAATTGTCTATATTTTATAGCATTACATTCATTTAATGTTTATTATTATTATTCAGTTAGTATTTTTCTATAATATTTAGTTCTGTTTTTGTAGTAGCAAAATTGTTTCAGAATCTTTTATCCATCAAGTTGTTTCTATTTTTTTTTCTTTGATGTTCATGACTGAAAAGATTCATAGATGTATATTAACTGAAATATTTGGATTCATTTTTGAATGAAATAGTAAAAATGTTATTAAATAAATTATTTTTCTTTTTTAAAATATCAAAAAAATTATCCTTAATATAAATAAAATGAATAATCTTGTTAAGGTTGGATGATATTGAAAATTTTATACAGGTTTAAAACTTTTATGGGAATCATAATATCTTAAGAAAAGGGCTTATGATTTCTGTAGTGAGGAAAATGGTGCGAAAATTTGAAGCCACAGGTTCTTTGCATTTCTGTTTATTCATATGTTGTCGATTCTCGGTATTAACTATTTGTCCAACAGGTCAAGCAGACAGCACAGTCCTTATCAGCAATTTTCAAACAATTGTGTGCAAGGTGTATTGAAGCAGACCGACATCTGATATTGTTGTAGGGAGATAAAAAATAAACAATATCCACATAACTTGCAACATATATAAGAATTGAATCCTGACAACTTTTATTATTAGCCAAAATTTCGCTAATTATGTGTTCACCTGAAGGCTCGGTACTAACAGCTGCTTGACAAATGACAACATTTGTAAATTATTACTCTGTCTGTATTATCCTATGTAATCATTGTAATACCAACTGAGGGTAAAGAATGTAAATTATGTTAGAAAGGTTTTTTTTTTTTTTTTTTTTTTTTTTACACCATGGGGAAAAAAAACACCCATTTCATTCTCCACCTTTTCTGACCAAGTGGCATCCATCATTATTATTTTTAAAGTTTGTCCTGACATTTGGATCTTCTTTAATAGAACAACAGCCCCATGATGTGGCAAGACTAGTAGATCCCAAAACATGAGATGCTTTTATCTTTAGGGGTAGATAAATATTAGACCGAGATCTTCGGTTTAGAGTGGATTCTGAACCACTACAAACATCCATGGCACCACTTGGACTCTAAATCAAACGCTGTGGTACCCAGCACGTCACTAGGCCATCAGGCCCCTGACATTTGGATCACCCTGTATATAAGTTTAATTATTATAATGTGCCGAACTAGTGACAACATGCACAGCTAGTGTGCCGTGATTTGAATCTGTTGGTGATATTCTTGTAGTCGGTATTTTTTTTTTTTTAAAGAAAGGACTAGATGTTGATTATGACAATGTGTGTTGAAACATTAGCAGTGCAACTGGAGTTTTCATGTTTTCTATGCAACACACAAAAAGGCAAGGCAGTTACCCCCAAAAGTTCTGTGAAGGCACTGTCCACTCCTTAACATCCATTCATGAGCTGTTTGTGGGTCTATTTGAGGCCCACTGATGTCCCTCCCCTCCTGCTTTTCTACCTGTAGAAGACTATTACATAGCTCTAGGTGGAAATGAAGTGTAAGAAAGAATAGAAAGTAAAATAAAACAAATGTAAAAAGTACCTTTGTTAGAATAATATTTATTAAATTTTTTTTTTTCTTCTTCCTGTTAGGTGTTTATCTTGGGATGGATGTATTGCCATAGTAGGATCTAAATCTGGAAATCTTCTTGTATGGGATCTTTTTAAAGGAGAATTGCTTCAAACATTGCCTGCTCATTCAGGTATCAGCTTTTATTTTTAAATACTTTTGCTTACATTGATTTAATTAATTTCTTTTTCAAAATTTAAAAAATTTTAATAGATATTTAAAATTTAATATACTGTATTCATAATTTATTTGTATGTTTCTTAAATCCTAGTTTAAAATGTCATGAAATTACCCAAAAGCTAATTATTTTGATAGAATTCGAATTTAATAAAACATGGTAAGCTATAGCAAACTTAAACAATTTTTCAGATGTCACATTAATTGTAAACTTAAAAATATATATCGCAAAAAAATTTTTCCCGATATTCAGAAGATTATTAACAAGGTAAATAACAGTTAATTTAAATAATAGTGATTTTTCAAAAGTTGAAAATATGTATGCTTAAATTTCAAGAATGAATATTTCTAAATCAAATTTCATACAATATACTCACTAAAAATGAGTAATACTGAAATGATATCAACATTTTAATTTCTTAATTCTTACAAGATTTCACTATAGAGCACTGTGTTTTATTTATATATAAATACATAGCATTTACAAACTTAATTAATACTTGCTATATGTCAATTATTACAGCATAGCTTTTTATAAAAAATGAATTGGTCTATGGATCTCATTGACATAAGTGCACATCTAAAAAATGAAATGATTTTTCAACACACTCCTGGCATAAAGTGATAAAAATAATTCATTTTGATTGCCATACCAGATATCTTTATTGTGCAAAATTTAAGATATGCTTGTAATTGATTTTTTTTAGCTTACATATTTTTATGATAAATGTCGACATAATTTTAAAAACTTTTTGGATTATATATTGACTTCTGTTTAGGTACTGTATCATGTGTATCTATATCTGGTGATGGAGATATATTAATCACAGGAGGAGAAGACCTTCATGCCCTTGTGTGGCGGATTCAAGACGATTAAATTTATTTATCAGTGATTAACATTTTTAGAAAACATATGCTTAATCAGATTTTTGTAAATTGTACAGTAATAAATCATATTTATAATATTATCTACGTGCTTTTCCTAATCTTATTCCTACCTGTCAAAATAGAGAAGGTTATTTTAAAAGGGGAAAGAGGTGTGTAAAATTTTATTTAATATATTTCACTTACAGTAAAAAATATTCAGCTGGTTTAGGTATACTAAAAATAACCTTATTTCCTGCATCCCTTTTAGTTTTTGTCATGCAATGTTAAAAAGCTGTTAATAAATTAGAAGGAACAAAGTTTAGATTTCAGTATCGAAAATATGTTTATCTTCTTATAAATTATATATAGTATCAAATGAATGTTAATTACTTTTCTTCTGAGCTAAAATATCAATTTGTTTGATGAAAAAAAAATAGACAATTTTTCAGCACCGACAAAAATTTTATTATTCACCGAGATAAATGATTACTAGTAGCAGAAACATGGCAAACATAATATAACACAAAGATCAATAAAGTACTAACGCTCTATTTTAAATCAGAACTTAATTTTACAAATTTTTATTTTATTGTATACACATATGTATCTTGTTAGATAACAAGGATCCATATTATTCAATAGAAATTTAAAAATTACAGCAGTAATATACTTTCTGAAAATATAATTTAACCAATGGACACGAATATAATGTGTAAAGAAACATCTGACAAACATTTTATAAGTCTTTAAAAAATAATACTTGCAATATATTTGATTTTCACATAAAGAAAAGATAAAATCGGCACTTTGCAGCAGTGTATTTTAAATAACAAAAACGTGTTTATTAAAAAAGAGTCACAAAAAACAAATATTTACAAAAAGAATAAAACTAATAAAAACTGCATAACATATTTAAAATAAAAAGAATAAATTTTTCTTTAACTCTTCAGATTTTAAAAAGTTTATATTTTTTTATTAAACCCTTTGAAATCTGATTTTATTGCAAAATTAATATTAACAGTATCAATATACATAGCTGTAAAATATACATAGCTTAATTTAAAAAATGCAATAGCCACATTTTTTTAACAATGAATTTTTTTTTTCCTGCACCAATGACACTATAAGTGAATATCTTCTAACTTTTCTCTGAAATAGCACTCAAAAGACATAACACATCCAAAGAAACTAGCCATACATAAAAATCCCATTCTTATACTGAGAGGATTAAGAAGGTGAAGTAAGTTTTCTGGTTCTAGGTTGACTTTAGCCAATCATATTGTTAGAAAACTCTTCATCTATGCTAGTAATAAAAAAAAATGCAGAAGAGTTGGCAGCTATGTATATATAAATACCAACTAAGAATTTATTTTAAATGAAGTCTTCTATTGCACTGGTACATAGCTAAAAATTCATAAATTTAAGCTTTTTAAACTACTAGTTCTAAAACCACCATCTTCCAATTTTTAACATTATCATTTATAATGGCAGATTAGTTGGAAGTTTTAAAACACCTTTGCTTCCATTTACATGTTCTGAATTTTGATAATACAATTTTCCAAAAATTGGGATAAATTCTTTGACTTTATTTTTGAATGATTCTATACCACATCTTGTTTTTATTCATTTAATTTGCATTATACTTGAGCAGCACATTTAGGTATCTGACAATAACTAGGATCAGTTTTCAAGAAAAGCAATAAAGAAAAAATATGACACAAATATTTCTACATATCTACTTAGAATCTAAATACTATATACATAAACAAATATAATTCAAACACATGGTTTGAATCGCCTAACTAAGATATATAAAATGAAAAATATACACTGAAATTTTGTTTTGCATCCAATTGCTGCAGTAAACTTACTAAGCCAACAATGAATAATTATGTAAATATTTTTAATTAACAAGATTTGCATATTTACCATAATTAAAAGAAAATTAATTTGACCTTTTTTATTGAATTTGGGAAGGTATATTTCTTCAAAATGCAAATTTTTGGATCAATAAAATACCCAAACTTCATAATAAATTTATAATATACTTTTTAACATTTTTTCAAAAATACTTCATCAGCATTATTAAAGAGAATACTTTAGTAGAATATCACATATGCAATGCCGATATTGTGTAAAATTTTGGCTGTAATTGTGATATTAACACATAATTTCAAAAGCAAATGGAGATTAACGGAATTCGTATATTTGGTGACTATGTTCTGGGACATGTGTTAGAGTCAGCGATTGGTACCTGCAAAATAATAATTTTTTGATAAAATATAAAGATTTTTAAGAATAATATTCTAAAAATTTTTTAAAGGAAACTACATATATTCGATCACACTACTTCAATTAATAGAGCATAAGTCACAATCATGGGCAAAATTGTTATAAAGAGCAATATCTTGCAAATATCCTTTTATAAATTTCTGCAAATAGAAACCGATCCTAGATTTTTACCATTTATAGTTAAAGACACAAAAAGAACTACAACTAAAGACAGAATAATGGAAAAAAAAATTATATTACAGAAAATGGTACAAAAAAAATGTCACATTTCTGTTTATTTTTAGTAACAAGAGGTATATAACATTTTGAAATATGTAAGTTCTAGTTAGAAATAAGTAACTTGGTAGTTGCTGATTGAGACAGTTACATTGAATGCATGTTCTAATGGACAGTTTTCTTGTGTATTTTAAAAATTGGCAAATCCAATCAAATTGCTTATATTGAATGTTGCTCTATTACTAAACACTGACAGTTTATTTACATACAGGAAATATCACATTATACATGTTTCTTATCTGGAATATGTATTAGACAAAATTAACTTTTCCTGACAAATTTTAAGTTTTAATTATTTTGCATCATTTGTCTTATTTCTCGTGTCGTTGTTACTGATATGATTACGTCTAACATAATTTTTTTTCTATTTCTGCATTATTAATAGAACTAATATAATCGTCACCTTAATGATTTCTTGTTATATTTAATTCAAGTTCATTTGGCATGCCAATAAATAACTCTTAAAAATCAATTTTACCATCATTTGTATACTAATAGAACAGAATAAATAAAAATAAATTTTAAAAATTTAGAGGTAGAATCTAGAAATTATTAAAAAGGCAAAATGAGTAAGTACTGAGAAATAGGAAAATTCAAATGGTTACACTGTTATGATTCTATTTAAATGCAACATTTAAAAAAAAAAAAAATAGTAGATAAGAATTATTAATAAATGTAAAGTTAATAAAATAATAATAAAGAAACTAAATGCAATACTTTCTCTGATCTAACACTCATAATATTCTGAAATAACAGCTAGAGGGCAATAATTTTTTTTAACAAGAGTACAATATTAAACAACATAAAAAATTATACTTGCTTAGTAAAATATAAAACAAAAATTGAAAAAATAAATTTAAGGAAAAAATGTGCAAATTAATAGATCAAAGCAATAATGAAAAAGATTTACACAAGTTTTGATTAAACAGAACCTACAACCAGCCTAATTTTAAGTTTTACACAGTAATGAAGTATACTGTATGACACACATTTTCTGTAAATTTATGAATTTATTTTTAGACTACAAAAATAAAGCAAAAAATAAGAAATTACCATTCTGAACTCCTGTGATAATAATAGCCTTCAATAGTAGATGTAGATTTTTGGAAACAAATATAATAAAAACCAGCAAATGAAGCACCACTTATATCTTTAATAGTATGATCTGGGACCAAGAAATGTTCCTATAAGAAAAAAGCGAATAGTATTATATAAAATACAAATATAAAAAAAAATATCAATTCCTATTTAAAACATTTTAAAGTTTAAAATCCACATAATAAAATAAGGAAAGTGGTGTGTAAAAAAATATCTGTAAATTGATATGTGATATAATTTTTGTTATAAAAAGTAATATAACATAAAAAATATATGTATAAGTTTATAATTTATGCATGTATGTACATAAAAGATTTAAAATTTATATGAAATCAGAAATTATGCATAATTTAAATTTAAAATACTGAAAGTCATAATTAATATAATGAAATGAAAAGGGAAAACAGCTAAGAAACAACAACAAAATTGTAAGTGTAAAGAAATTTTAATTTATAAAAAAAAAATTAAATACACTTATAGCATTATATTTTTAGGGGCAATTTTATGAAAAGCGTATACAATCTGGCTGTGTTTGAAGTTCAATAATTTTAAAAGATTACACGACTCTTAATAAAAATATATTACTATAAGTCTGATTTTATTACTTTTAAAACATTCATAAAAATTGTAAGTGTTTCTTACAATTTTTTTATATTTGAGTTATACTATATATATTTTAATCTAACACATAGTTGCACAATTTCACTTTTGTCAAACTGACACAAATGACAGCATTTCCTTACTGTTGTTGTAATTATAAAAATTTTTGGTTTCATCTGATTTACCAAAGTTAAAAGAAATATCAAGAGAATTAAAAATAATAATAATAAATATTTTAGAAAAACTTGAAAGTATACAAATTAAAAATAGTTTTTGACATGAATTTTATTCATTACCCATAACTATTTTATTCTTTATGTTGTACTCATTATAAATGATACAGCAAAAATACTAGTAATATTTGTTATATTTATATTTTATTATAATATAAAATAATAGTTATATTTGAATGTTTTTTATTACTTGTGTGAAAATGCATATATAATCTCTTAATTTTCAAAAATATTAATTTTTCCAAATACATATATTTACTTTTTTTTTTTTTGTGAACTTAATAATTGAATATGAGAGATAAAAGAATTAAATTTAATTTTAAGATGGCAGGAAAATGAACCAAAAATTGTTTTCAATAAGTTTGTTTTTTAATACTTGATTGATGTTAGTAAACAGAATCATGTTTAATTATCTAATTTTGATGTACCACAAGCAGTAAAAGCACATAAGGAACAAGGTGATATTTTTAAAAAGTAAGAAGAAACAATGTGCTTCACATCTAGGATACATTATGATTGTCAAGCTTTTTAATATATGAATTAGGAAATGGACTTTGTTCACATTCATGAAAAATATTCACTTTTTTTCATTGAAAATACATGCTACCTTTCTCATTCTACATTTTATTTCCCATAACTTTAATGTTTTTTGCTTTTTTTTTTTTTATTTGATTTTCTTCTCTCTTTTTGTAACTCTTGATTGAGACTTCTGGAATTCCTTGAAGTAAAGCATTTTAAAAATAATTTTGAATGAGTTAACTTTTTTCCGATAGAATATTTTGAATCTTAATATTTTCTGGATTTTTGCATAACAGGAACTATCACTTTCCAGGTGAAACTTGGAAAAATTCCAGATCATTCACATAAAGCAGGGACACCATATTAACAACCCTAACAATATGAAGATTATACTACATCAGTGATTAATAAACATTTATGTTTAAAACTTTATAAAAAGTAATGAATTTAACAATTGCCAAATTTGACCATTCTACAGAAAATCATAAAACAAGAATTTCGCTTGATAACACTAGAACCTTAAATCACGACACAGATTTTTGATGCTAAGAAGCAAAAAAAATTTTAAAGAAATAAGGTTGTACTACTTTTAAACTTTTACATTGAAAGTATAAAATAATTTTAAACAGAAATCTTGTTCAATCTACCAAGACTTAGTATATACTAAAACAGGTTTAGTTAGCAATTTATGGAAATCAGCCGATAGGTAGACGGCGAGAGTCATAATATAATAATAGCGATTTTGGAAAAGAAAAGGATCTCTAATATTTCCAATAATTAAAATCTATATCAATCTAGTTAGTCATGGTTCGATAAAAAGGATCAAAAGAATGTCACATAAGTGAAATTGTCAGATGTAAAACTCTAAAATTAGCAAGAAAATAACTATATTTTGCAACAAATCAATTGAATCTAACACTATAGTAACAGAATTGTCTGAAATAACAATAGAGCTAAATGTTTAGAGAAATCTTTTACCTTTACACTTTCTTCACACAAGTATCTCCCATTTTTACAGCATCATTATTCTAAGTTCTTGCAAATTATTATTATTATTATTATTTTGATGTTTTTATAATCATAACTCCAACGTTAGTGAAATTTTATGAGACAGACATAACTCAATTCTAGTTTCTTTTCCATATTTTCATATGTGCCAAGAAGTTGATTCCCTCATTTAAAAATAGTTGTAACCCTTTTAACATCAAGCTCATCAGATTTTTGGAATTACCATTAAGTGCATCCTTTAGAATGATGCATTTTAATTATTCCATCATGCACTGATCTTGCCAATCTCCACGAGTATATAACTTTTGGGTTGGATAAGTGAAGTTAAAAACAAGACTTAACTGTATTAATTAATATATATATATATATAATCATTTAACTATGGAGGAAAAGCAATATACATTTAGTCAGACCCTGACCTATGACACATATCAAAACTTATCAGATTGAAGATGTTGTATAATGTATTCTACTACAATACATTCAAGGGAAGGCATAAAAAAGTGAGCAACTTTTAAAGTAACAGTATTAAATTATTGCAAAAATTGGATAAATTTTTCTCAACTTATATTTTATTTCATAAAAATATTTTTAATGTTACATCTAAACTACCAAGATATAGTATAATACCGAAATTCTTCAAAATTAATTTTGATAATACACAGCAAGTAAAGTACCACGCAAATAATAGCAATCACATTAAGTAAATGAAACAATAATATTTCCTCTTTTAATAAAAATTTAGTATGTATATTATTATTAGAGTGAAACACAACTGGTAAAGGAATTTAAAAATTTCGGAGTTTCCCAGAATGGTTACTAAATCCCAGAATTTGTTCGAAAAAAATAAATAAATAACGAGATCCGGATAACAATCCAGGCCAGTATCTGAAGAATGCCTATTATTTCCTAAAATTTTGTCTAATTTATAATTTAAAAATATTTTTAGCACCTAAAACTTAAACAACCTCGCCACTTAAAAATATTTAAGCTTACCACACCGTCATTTTTAATCCCTAGCAATCCTACTGCTATCTGTTAGGTATTTAATTAATTCTAATTTTTCCATTTTAATTGATATTACTCTTTAACTAATGCTTTCAATGTTAGACATGACGTCGATGGCCTAATATATGTTTGGGAAAAACAAGACAGACTTAAAAAATGATCAGCAAAAAATAAATTTAGTTCTACAAGTGCAAGGCCTGCCATATCCGCTAGCAAATTTCTAGAAAAAGTTGCGGAAATGTTTAAGCCAAACTTTCATAAGTAAGAGTCTGACCATATTTAACGTATTATTATTTATTTCCTCATCAATCAAAGCTGTTTTTGCTGAATATCCTAAAGCATTTTTCCCCCTTTAATCGGTCAGTTCTTCGTTTCCAATCGGATTCCACTTTTTTCTTGTTCTATAACTTTTTATTGTTTGTCCTGATTAATTCAACATATTTGGAGTGAGATGATCTCACATTGCTCAACATTATTTTTGTTACATTGGTGCTTAATATCCTCAGTTGTTTTTACTCCATCGCAAATTGCGGCCTGGTGGTCAATTGGCTAGCGCTCTGGCATTTGGTACCACAGGTTTAAGTTCGAATCCTGGCGATGGAATGGATATTTGTTAGTGGTTCGGAATCTACGCTAAACTGTAGACAACGTTAAACTGTAACCGACCGGTTTCATTAGTCTAAAGTGTGTACAAAATGACCGTAGAGCGAAAAACCAACCAGAAGCCACCGAAAATTTGTCTCAGTCCAATAAAGCTTTCTCCAGACTAATTCTCTACCATGCATTATGAATTTATAAAAATACCCCTTTCAACAAAAGCATTTCCATGAGAAAATGTTAAAAATCAGTTGAACAAATTGTTACAAATCAGGGACTAATAATGTTTGAACCAGTAATCAACTAATCTGCTTCCACTTCGTTTGTATGTAAGCATAAGAGGAGCACTGAAGGAGCACCTCAAACTCCCCTATGATTTTCATAAATCCTATCCCTTTACTGCCAACCAGTAATCAACTCTGCTTCCACTTCGTTTGTATGTAAGCATAAGAGGAGCACTGAAGGAGCACCTCAAACTCCCCTATGATTTTCATAAATCCTATCCTCTTTACTGCCAGATATCCAATTGTTTGATATCAAAATTTGAATGCACAGGGATAATCGTTTGAGAGGTACTTTGATGTTACATGCAACTGTTAGGTCCACGCATGATATCCGTTTGATTAATGGGGACATCCTAATATTTTTAAACAAAAAATTTTTAAATGAACTTAAAACAATTCTTGCGAAATAAATTTACTTCAACAGATTTATATTCATTTATCTTTTTAAATGATCTTTGTCTGCAAAGCTTAAATGTACACTTTTTTGTAGGGCAATAAATTTTCTTTGTCCATTATATTATTTTTTTGTAAATTTGAGCCATTGTCTTCCAAAACTAGGCTTAATACACTTTGCAATAAGGACATCAAAGGTAAATACACAAAGGGAGCTATAGGAGTGCCACTTTGATAATCTGCTACAAATGGTTCAACTGTTGAAACTAGAGTAAAAAAAAAAAAAAAAAAAAAAAAAAAAAAGGCAGTCAATTTTGATTTTAAAAGTTTATCTCTGATGACTTTAAAATCAAAATGAAATTTTTAGAGATGGCTCAGCAATGTGCGGTAGAATTTAAAACGTTCATTCAGCTCCTGTACATTACACTAACTGAAAAGAGCTTTGGAAATCATGTGTCAACCAACACCGTAGTTTTCTGGGGAATTTTTCGCAACCTGTACAATACGTGAAATCGATCTATATGTTGGAACATCTTGAATAAATAATATAAGCTTAAAAAAATTATTAATACCCACCCCGTTTCTTTGATCCCAGTTTCGCAAAAAATTAAGTGTATACAGTCCACAGGTTCCGATGACTATATACTTAAAATCATCTGTTAGGTATGTGAGGTGGGAGAACCTCAACATACCGAAGGATCTTCCCTAGAAGAGTCGCGATTGCATACGGGGCACGACTACCTACAAGAGCACCTTAACCGCTTGGGGGTCGTTGATTAGCCAACCTGTCCACTTTGCTCCGACCTAACGACAATGCAGACCACCTCCCATCTTGCAGTGCACTTGACGATGTCGACTACGATAAAAGAAACGAGGGGGATGGTAAATCTTTACTGAACGGCACGTTGTCGAACGGACAAGAGACCACGGACGGGCCTTGACTGAAGAAGAAGGTTCCAATGGCTATATACTTAAAATCATCTGGTGGCAGTTCTTCTTTTAACTCTTTTTAAATTAACATTGGGCCTATCCATAGATATTTGTACTATATTTTTCAGATCAATAGATAGGGATGCCAAAGCATCTTTGGTATTTTCCAGCAAATCTTTAGCACAAGATTACTATAAAAATACTGATTTCAAGTATTTTGTAACGACACTAATCTTTGTCATTACAAAATCTGATCGTTATATCCATCTGTTTCTTTTGCGAAATTTTGTTTAGCGAATCATCAAATCCTATTGCTAAATAATGGCAAATTTTATATTCTTCATGACGCTGCTGATTAGAAAAATATGGAGCAAGTCCATAAATGTTGTAAAAAGCAATTTTTGTCCGTTGTAGAATTATCTTTTAGCAATATCACTGTCTGGAAATATGATTTTTAAAAAGAATATAGCTCTTGATATTGATCTAAATGATGAGTATGAGTGTTCATTACACAGAGCAAAATCCGTAGAATTGCTGAGTCATTACACTTAACAATTGATTTTATACTGATTGATTTTTTTCCTTAAATAATAGCTTATTGATGTTTTTTTTTTTTTTTTTTTTCCTTTCATATGACTGACGAGGGCTTGCTTACCCATACTACTTAAAGAGAACACAGCATTACAATAAGTACACATTGCAGAAAATTTATCAGTTTTTACTTCTTGTAGTCAATGGCAATATTCGGAACTTTAATTTATGCGTTTTGAAATGTTGTTTGAATTGCGAATTAATGCTTAAACCCTGAAAAATTATCAATTAACATTATCTTCTTTTAGTTATTACAAATCTTTAACCGCTATTTAAAATTTTCCATACATGTAACTAAGTTTTGCACAATACTTAATAGCTAAAAAATAGTAGCAAAATAATGTTTTAAATCTCTATTTGAAATTAAATTAATACACAATTACACTGCACGATACGGTTAACTTAAGTTTTTTGAATTAACATATATATATATATATATATATTTTAGATTTTCAATTGAAATTCTCAAATTTGACTTTTTTTTTTTTAATTCCACAAAAAAAAAAAAGTCTTCCATGTTGCACGTATTTCATTTTAAATAAATGAACATAACATCCACAATCGTACGATTCTGTTAGGAAAACACGATTTCCAACCACCAAACGAGAAAAAAATTCTTTTCCTGTATCGTAATTGGAACAAAAGAAGAAGCGGGGATAAATATGAATATAATCGGGAAATCAGATATTAACTTCTCTACACTTTTAAAGAATGTCCCGGTACGCCCGTTGCCCGAGAAAGGAGATTACCAACTAGCCAAAATTGCAGTTTTAAGGGATTTTTTGGTAAAAAAAAAAAAATTTTTGGTAAAAAAAAAAAAATTTTTGGAGAGAGCAAAAAAGATTCTTCGGCAAGAATCTCATCGCTATCTTCAACGAAAAAGAAGCACCAATAAAAAAAGATTAAGTGAAGAAAAAAAAAAAAAACACAGCCAAACTTTTAAAGTTTTTAAAATCTATGCTAAGAATTAAGTTATTTTTTCAATATATCTTGAATCGAAAGCTATACAGTATTATGCATTTCCTTTTATGGTTACAAATTTTCTCTGTAATTTTATAAAGCAGAAGTAATTCATGTTCACTCATGTATCTTTCTTTCAAAAACAGTGTCCATATTTTCAAGGATATCGTGCAACAAAATGGGTTTTTCATTGGCCCCAAGTGGGCTGATGACCAATTGGTAACATGAATTACTTCGCACCACAGGCTTCAGTTTCGAAATCCACGTTGAACTATAGGTCCCGGTCTAATTAGCCCAAAGTATGCACAAAATGACCGTAGAGCGACAAACCAAACCAAAATCAGTGGTCTCAAAAAAAAAGATTTTTCTCGTTGTTATTCGGTTTTAAAGTCCATATTTTCGAGTCCTTCGGTACAATTTTCAGTTGATTAACAAAAGGCTGGAAAATATTAGCCATCCCTCACATTAATAAGGAAATTTAGCTTTCTTAAATTTTTAGTAGTTTCGAAGGGGTTGATGCTTGAGTGATGCCGTTCTTTAAATGGCGCCACGGTGACAGTTGTAAGATAAAAAGTATTAATTAACAGAAAAATAAACACGAGAGAAAAATTTTCTTAGTGAAAATTAAAGGAAATCGGCGCTTCCATAGATATTTTACTAATGATAAAAGCAAAAATTTCAAACAACCAAAATTTGCTACGTTAAAACGCAAGCTACAGATATGTATCATACACTGACAATAAGAAATTCATAGAATCCTAGGTAAATATGCTATTACTTACCTTTTTATACACAAAGAAAATCGTCCCTTATTCCAAAATTGATGTATAAAAACATATCCAGAAGACTAATTAATGTTACAGGAATAACGACTTAGGTTCATCTTATTTCACTTATAATGCAGAATACAGCGCAGGGAGGTTGGGGGAATTCCAAATTTCTGTGATTGTGCCAGGAGTTTCGAAGTCTAGTATTTCAAAAATATAACTCTTGGACCAACAAGACACTGTCGTTTTCTGAGCGTCTAACTTCTACATGCCCTGACGGAAGTTTTATATATAAATTTTTTGTGCTGTGGCGGCATTCTTCTTCTTTATTGGCATTATAGCATTGAGCTTCCAACACAACAACTCCATATGTCTTGCTCCAATGCCAATCTCTTCCAGTTAATAATTTCCAGTTGTCTTAGATTCTCTTCGATACTATCAATCCACCTTTCCATTGGTCTTAATCTCTTCCTATTGTTGAACAATTTACATAACAATCCTTTTAATGATGTTTCCCTCATCTCTGCGATTGAACATGTCCGAGCCAGCGGATGCTTTGACGGCATTAAATTTACATAATCTGGTAACTTTTTTTTGTCTGTATGGTGCTGGAATTTTTCACTTTCAAATTAAATTTTTTTCCAGTTTTGTTTTAGCAAAAAAATTTTTTCCCAGTTTTCTTCAAAATTCTCAGGCTTTTCCGGTTTTCTCTGACCTTTTATCAAATTCAATGACTTTCCCGCTTTTCAGGTTGAGTGCATATCACTCAGCATAATTAATTTTTAAAAATTAATTTTATAAATAATATAATTTTTTCCATTCTTGTTGAATGCTTTATTCGGATTCACTTGGTTGTTTAACGATTTTTTTTTTTTTTTTTTATGGCATGCTGCACTAAACGATGATTTATACAAAATTCAATTCACTTTAAAATCAATACTCCAAAAAAGTAAGTCACAAAAATATTGTAAAGTTTAAGGAATAAAATCAGTGTTAATAATAAGGACAATGTAAATCAAATAAAAGACTTTCATTCGGTACAAATAAAGAAAGTAAACTCGCAACAATTTTGACTGTAGATGCAATGCATCTACAAACAATAAAAATTAATTACAAATGTTCATATCATGTCAAACTATCATACAAATTCATGTAACTACAGTAATATATCATTAACTATCTATTAATATTTCTTTCACAACCTTCACTGTACATTGACACCGATGAAGATAAAGATTTTGATAATAAACAATGTGGCTTTTAAATGTTTATTATTATAATTTGCTTTATCTTTTGTATTACCATCAATATTTTATACGTTTTTGCCACTGGTTGAGAAACAAATTATTTATTAAGGTTCCAATTTAATATTACGATGGCAAGGTGAAAAGTTCTCGGCCTGACACAGAGATGGCGCTGAAATCAGCAAATATTTATGTTTCCTGCACGTGACATTAGTTCATATGACAAGTTTCAATTGCTCTCTCAATTAGTTTGTTTACACGAATTTTTGCATTAGACGTCTTGCGTGTTTTTCGTTAAACTGGATAAATTTGAATATTGTGCGGTCATAGATTTCTTTGTCTTGGATGGATTAACCCCAAGGAAATTCATCCGAAATTGACAAAAGTTTAAGGGGACTCTGCTCTTTCCCTGTCAACCGTTAAAAAATGGGCAGCTGAATTTAAACGTGGTCGTACATCTCTCGAAGATAACCCACGTGAGGGACGGCCAAAAACCGCAACCACACCGGAAACAATCGAAAAAGTGCATGATATCGTGTTGGACCATAGGCGAGTGAGATAGCTGAGGCTGTGGGGATATCGGAAGAGTGCGAAACATCTTGCACGAAGAATTAGGGATGCGAAAGCTCAGCGCAAGATGGGTGCTGCATTTACTGAATGTCAATCAAAAGCAAATGCGCAAACGATTTTCACAGCAATCTTTGGACCAATTTAATAGGGATCCGACGATTTAGTGCGGCGATTTGTCACTATGGATGAGACATGGGTCCACCACTACACGCCAGAAACAAAGGTGGGTGAAAGCCGGTGGTTCAGCGCCGAAGAAAACGAAGTCGATCGCATCTGCCGGAAAGGCATGACCAGCATGTTTTGGGATGCGAAAGGGATCCTGTTAATTGAATACATTGCAAAAGGCAAAACAATTGCAGGCGTATATTACTCCAACCTTCTTGACCAGCTGGATGCCAAAATTCGCGAGAAGAGGCCTGGATTGAAGAAGAAAAAGTCATCTTTCACCAGGACAACGCACCTGTGCACAAGGGTGCGTTGGCGATGGAAAACTGCGGATTTGGGGTACCACTTGCTCGCCCCTATTCTCCTGATATGGCACCCTTAGACGTTCACTTGAAGAAATTTGTTTCTGGTAAGCGCTTCGCATCCAATGAAGTAGAGGCCCGTAGATGAATATTTTCACAACCTTCCAGGCTTTCACTTCCGGCAAGGAATTCTGATGTTGGAGAAACGTTGGACCAAGTATGTTGGAGTCAAGGGGAGATTATGTAGAAAAATAAAATCATTTTTTAATTGAAAGTCGCAGTCTTTTGAGAACTTTTCACCTTACCCTCGTAGGTTAGGTCCTTCAAGAATCAACAATTTCAGCTGCTGTTGATTGTGCAGATATGAGAATGATGGAAGCAGCAAAGTTAATAAAATTGGATTGTGCAGAAGGTCATGGTTTAAAATTTTGAAGTAGTGTACACATTATACCAATGCAATATTAAGATACATTATACCAATGCAATATTAAGATACATTATACCAATGCAATATTAAGATACATTGGTATATATATATAATGTGTACACTATAATTTGTAGAAATTATTTTTCTTTTGGTTATTTGAAAGTAGAAAATGTTAGGTTGAACTATATAAGCTTTTGTGCTTCAGAATAGGGTTAATTTTGAGTAACTTTTATTTCTTAAAATGTATTTTCTAACTGTCACAAGAGTAAATTTGCAAATAGGATGAATGCAACAATGTCAACACTTAAGAAATTTGTCATTAATGCCTTAAGGCAAGCGTCGCACCAACGTTACTCACTTAGCACTACCCAGGAGGTGCGTGTAGCTTGAAGATAAGCTACGGACGCGAAGTAACAATAAACACGCAACGCCTCTACGATCATGTTAGACCGGGACATACGATTTAAAGTGGATTCCGAACCACTACTAACATCCATGGCACCGCCCCGAAACCTGTGGTACCGAGCGCCACAGCACTAGCCACTCGCCATTCATGCCCTGTCAGTAGAATCTAGAATCTGAATTATGATGCCACAACCACTAAGTCATTGCTCACTACAAGTGGTTATTGTTGTTGTAGCTCTTGAACATCGCTATTTTACCTAGTAATTTTATCAAATTTAGTAGATATTTATTTAATTGAAAAACCTTTTAATTTATTTAACATTAATTGTAAGAAAATTAAGAGTGAATATGTATACCCAGTTTTGTAGAGTGATTACATAGCATTGGATAACTATTTAGACTATTGCAAAGTAAATGTTGCATATTATCTAAAAACTTCCATATAGTTTCTGTTCAAAATGAGTATAATATCATTCAAATTCCCATGTATGAATATTTACTGCATTCATTGTTGTAATAATTCAAATGTTTGCATACATTTTCTTTACTGTACGACATTAAAACTATCAGAAAACAATGTATTTATTTCTTGTTAATTTTCAAGTTGAATTTGTCCAAAATTCTATAACGGTATCTAAAATATTGCTCTTAATTTTTAAGAAATCTGAATATATTTTCTTACTATTTAAATACAGGCAAATATTATGTTTTGTTTCCTGTCGAAGATTTTTATTTCTTCAAAAAAAACTGAGTAAAAAACAGTAAATTATTTTAATAATGCAGGAAATATTGTTAGAAGGATTTAAAACAAACTTGCTTGCTTCAAGTTTCATGTAATTGATTCTTGTTATTAAATTCATTCATGATTCATTAGTAATACTTAAATCATAAGGTTTATTTATTGAAGTTTGTCTTTTTTTAATAACTGCTCAGCAAAAAAAAACACAACAAATAAATAAAATTTGACAAATAATAAATAATTTTTTGTACAGAATGAAGTCAGTTAAAAAGATGGGAATTTAAACTAATTTCAAGTATAAATAATGTTTATAACATATAAAGTTACATATGTTTCATTACCTACTCTGTAAAAATTCTATGAAATATGTTCAAACTTAGTATATTTGTTTCTTGTATTTGATCTATCAAATTTGTTTCAATTGAACTAAAATGTACTAATATAAAATTGAAATTTAATTATTTCTAAGTATTAATAAGATTTAAAATTTAGATTATAATCTTATTCCTTATTGAAAACTCAATAATTGCATCAATTATCACAACATGAAGATTGCCATACCAACGAAAAAGTTTTCTACATCTGCTGTTTTTCTTTTTTTCACTTCCCTAATAGCTTTTATAACTTGATTTTTTTTGTTTAGGAAGAAAGTTAAGTTATTTCATATAAATAAAATTAATTAAAAGGATGGGAATTTAAACCATCTTCAAGTATTTAATAATTATTTAAAACAAATTCTTATATAAAATTAAAAATAAATTAACACTTAATCTGTAAAAGCATTGCCATTTTAAAATAAAAATATGTTCAAATAAATTTGTTTTTTGTTTGACTGCTAATACACTTTAATTTTCAAATGAACTAAAATTTGCTATTATAGAATTGGAATTTAACTTTTCCCTAGCAGCAATAAAATTTTAAATTTTGATTATAATCTTATTCATTATTGAAAACTCAATAATTATATTTATCATCCCGACATGAAGATTGATACCAACAAGAGAATTTTTACATCTACCCTCCCCTATTTAAAGTAATATAAAGGTTTCCAAAATAAGAACTTAAGGAAAAAAATTCATTTTACTAATAAATCCCTTTGAATCTATTTATAATTGAGTCACATTTTCTTTTTAGAATTCTTTATCTAATATAATTTTGTTTTAGATTTTACTCTATTAATTAAAAAAAAATTATGCAAATAAAATTTACTATAAATACATAGAATTTCACATCTTGATGTTCTGAAAGAAAAACTTATTACTCGATTTTTGTCCGAGAAAGAAAGAAATCAAAATTTTGTCATTCAGATATAAGGCTTTGTATTTTAGTTCAATTTTGCAATTTGCATATATGACCAAGAAAACCAATTTGGATATATTATTTTAGCTCTTTAAGCCTTATGTGAACATTCATATTATTGATAATTGAAACAATAAAATTTGGGATGTATGGTTTTATTAAGTAATTCAGCTATCCAGCTTTAACATTCTTTAAAATAACGGAACCAAAGAATTTTATTACTATGTGCTTTATTTTACTAATTTCACACCTATCTTTAATATAAATCTGTTTTTAATGTAATCTTTCAACTCCTGTTATACCTTATGGCATAAATTCTTTCAACATTTGAGCAACATACACAAACAAATCATGAGGTTTAGAAATTACACCAAACCAACAAAGCAAATTTTATTATATTTAAAAAAATATGAAATTGTTAAGCATATAAAAATGACATATCTGAGAAAATGTATCGGTTTCTATTAGAAGAAAAGTGTATTTTAGTTTTCTTATAATTTTATGTTCACTATCACTTGCTGGTAAACTTTTTTAAATTTTGAAGAAGAACATGGTCTTAAATTCATTGTTATTAGCCAATATCATAAAACAAACAAATATCCATGATTTAAATTTTTGGAGACAAGTTCATTTGTAATAAAATTAGGTCTTCACCAAGCAAAAAAAGAGAAGTTTGCATGAAATGCTAAAATAATTTGCAATGGATACCATATCAACTCACCACAGAGCCAAAATAGAATCCTGTCAAATGAGAAAAATACAATCCTGTAATGGTTTTAGTGCAACCTATATGTCTGGATCACCTTCAGAGACAACCTCCACTTTTGACGAATAACAAATATCAGTCTATTGATACATATGAAAAACAGATACATCGCCTGTTTACCAGAAGAGGAGGCCAAAAAGAAATATGTTGTTCACACAACAACATAACCTAAATTCATTTGTCAGGCCACCCTTTTTCTAGGACAAGTGGCAGACATGTAGGTCAGAATAAGAAAATTTAAAATAAATAATCAAGAGACATAAAATAAATATCAACAATAATAATAACTTAGATCCAGTGAAGTAAACAAGAATAAAAATGCATTAAGATAATGAATCATAGCAATCCATTATGAAAATACTGAGGTCTCTATTCTTGACAACAAAAAGGAAAAGTCAATGATCACTGGGTCGCCTCTGGTATGATACCCATAAACATCTAATGGAAATATGTACCTGAGGGCTGTTTTGTTTCAAGCTTCATTCTCATTATGAGTTTGTTCTATTTGTTACAATTTTGAGTAATTATCCCCAAAAAAATATTAAAGAAATAAATTTGAATAAAAAAAAAATGAAATTTTGAAAAATATTTAAAGGGAAAAAAATAATATATATATGACAAACATTTACATATATATAAATGAGTGTGTTTGTAGTATAAAATTCTTCCTACTTTATGTGGTTTTTATATATTATTTATAATAACATAATGGGGGGAAAAAAAACATGATAAGGAATTAACTCTTGCCCTTCTGACTGCTTGATCATGCTATGCCTCTTAGGTCTCTTTGATGAGCATGGATCTTATTGCCAAGAGGGGCACTTTAATTTTATCTAAATTATTGAGAAGTATTACTTTAACTATATAACTTCCTAAACATAACTTACATATAATATAAAAATATTAAAGATGATAAGGCATAGCATGATTGCTTCCTTTGGCCTCCTCTTCTGGTAGACAGGCGGTGTATCCATTTTTCATATGTATCAATAGACTGATATTTATTATTCGTCAAAAAAGTGGAAGTAATAAGCAATTCATAACTTTCTTGCAAATCAAATTTCTTGTAAAATAATTCTGTATATTTTGAAAAATAATAAATATTTTTGCACAAAATAATAAAGTAAAAACCTAAATTTTAATTTTCAAACTAATGTGTATTTCAAATTAATTCATTAACCAAAGATATTAACAAATAATGCAAATTTTTCATGTCATTTTTAAGAACTTTTCTACTGCCTAAAAAACAGTTTAGACGAAAGGCAGTTTAAATGATAACAGTAAAGAAAAATTAAATACTAATGATAGAAAATATTTTAATAAAAATAGCATTAACAATGAAAGGAATTACAAACTTAGAAGGAACAAAAATATAATAAATCAAGATTTATAATTAGCTTACCTTCCATCTCATAAATACATAATCAGTGTGCCTCAAGTCATCATAATCAAAGCCATCTGAATTGAAACACTTGGCATATTGATAGAAAGAATGGAATTTATTCTGAAAAAAATTCAATTGATCAACTTATTCAGATTATTAAGGTCTAATAATATATAAATACACAAAACTTTATGCAATTATGATTATTACAGAGGAAATAAAACAAGAAAAGAACACAATACACCATTCCAGTATCAGCATGTGTAATTAAAGGATAATATTTTTATTAGTTACACATTTCTTCCTAAAATGTTTATTTAGAATTGGTAATAATTTATTTATTTTTTCCAAGTTCAATAATTGTTGAGTTTCTTTATATTTGTAATCTCATATATTTTTGTAATTTTTAAAAATATATCTATTATATAGGCAACATGAGTTAAACAGTTGAGAAAAAAAAGGAGAAAGATTGGCCTTTTTTTAGATTTAAGAGTTTCTAATAAAAAGTAACTTTTGGATTTTTGATGATTTCTTACAGCATAGATATTTTTATTTTATTATTATTTTTAATTTTTACAGTTCACATAATCTAGATATACCTTATAAACAATTTTTATGCATAGAAAACATCATTTATAAGTCTGCATATTAAAACTTACACTTCCAAGATAAATCATCTTCTCATTTGAAATATGTTTATAATTAAAAATAGATCTATGACTAATAGTTATCTAATAACAATAAACACACACACTATTTGGGATAGTATCATAAAACAAGTAATATAAAAAAAAAAAATTTAAAAGTCAATTCTACTTTTTCCACTATATTGCAGAAAGTCCTTTATAAATAATTTTCATTCATTTTTTTGGGTTAGAAAAAATTATTTCTCTCCCACATACACACTTTCCATTTCTCACACTAATTTATTCACATGTTTCATTTTCCATTTTTGTTCCCTCCTTGACTTAGACTAGAACTCAGAATAAAAAAAGAATATGAAGAAGAAATTTTTTTTCCAGCGATCTACATGCTTCACCACTGATGGTGTTTATTCCTTATTTATATACTGCTAAATATCTTATATAAGAGAATTTTTTTCTTCCATATAAAAACTAAAATTAATGAATTAATATTTGAAAAACTGTATTAACATCAAGCGTCATCCATTACAAGTTTAAAAATATATATTTGAACTTGAGTGGATGAATAAAAGTATTTAATTAACAATTGAAAATTTGAACAAGATATATAAAAATATATATAGGAGAATGTGAATTAATAGTAGAAATTGAAAAAAAAAGAAAGGTTTTCATTTCAAGTTGAAATTTTTCTCTTTTTCATTTGGCGCCATCTATTGGTAGATACATGCAACTTAAATCTAAAAAAACTAAAATTAACTAATTAAATTTAATTAATGAATTAATATTTGAAAAACTGTATTAACATTTAGTGTCATCCACTACAAGTTTAAAAATGTATTTGAACTATTGAAACTACTAAAACTATTTGAATTAATTTTTATTAACAATTGAAATAGTAGGAATTGAATAAATATTATTTACCCAATGTTTCTTATCAACTTCTTCATCAGCATCCCATTTACGAGTGAGAAATGGATATTTTTTACCTATAATTTCTCCATCAAAGAAAGTTGTCAACGTTGGGTACTCTTCTGTTAAACCTTTGATTTTTAAGTAACCACACACATAAGCATTTTCTTCGTCAACATGCTAAAAATACCAATATACTTTACTTTTTATAATTTTTATCACAATTTATCTTCTAAAATTAAAAAAAAAAAAAAAAAAAAAAAAAAATGACCTGATAATATAAATTGTCTAAATAATATTTTATAATTTTAATATACATGCAAACAGTATTTACAATTTATAATACAACTGATAATAAATTCTGATTTTATAGTACAAAAATCAAGCATAGCATATGTTTTTAAATATTACACTTTATTATTTTTTTTAAAGAATCTGTTTTTATCTAGTAATAATATTTAGTAATAATGACATTTAAAAAGATATATATGAATATAAAAAGAAAATTTAAGGCACAAATATAATGAATATAAATAATGATTATCTATTCTCTAATTCTAATTATCTATCCTCCTGTATTATTAATTTGATAAAAGGAAAAGGAAATTTCCTTTTAAATGTTAAAATTATAAATTAAAAGAGAAATATAAGGTCATTGAAAGAGACTGGACATATTTTAAATAAATCAGATTTAATGAAATATTTAACATAAGCAAACATTTTTTTGTACTGTAATGTTGAAAAATTAATAATATTTATCTTAATGAGTTTCAATATGTGCACCACTGGTTGCTATGCACACAACAAGTTGATAATCAATCTCTATCCAGTTGTGACAGATCATATATGCCATCTTTATTGCAATAACAGTGATAATTTACACTTGTAAATGAGATAAACCTAGTATTTTTTTTTTTTTTTTTCACTGTAAACAGTGTTCTTAAGATAAACTCATAAACTAATAATGTCTAGTAATGTTTAAACCAGAACTTCTTAAGAGACCATATATAATAGGACCTGCTCTACCAGAGGTTGAGAGCTTGCTGCATAATTAGATTGTAAAATTGTAATAAAGGGAATAAAGTAAAAATTAGAAATATTATTTTTATCCATTTTCCTACGGCAATTGACAGTTTTTGAATATACTATATGAATAAAGATATAATTAGTAACATAAAAATTCTTACAGGTTACCATATAGTTTGAAGGTGGATAAGTTTGTATAGATGTAATAAAAAGAAAATCAAAAATGTCATATATTGTGTGCAAAAAAAATATCAAAAATGTCAATTTTTGCAGAAATAAAATCTTAAATTCCTACTCTTTCCAATGATATATTACTTTTATTTCTATACATAGACACGCAAAAAAAAAAAAAAAAAAAATCTATTCTAAAAATGTATATTTACAACTGTCAGAAGATACTGCTACTGTGCACCTAATGTAAATATTGATTTAAATTGAATAAAATGTAAATTAATTTAATATAAATATTTATATTTTCTGTTGTTAGAAAACTATCACGTTCATTTAAACAAGTTACTTGTTTAGCAAAAAATTTTATATCCTTTAACATTTTTGTCTCCAGTATTTTTTTTTTTTTTTTGTCACAGTGATGAGCCAAACTAAGATTTTAAAGATAAACTTAAATAGCACAGTTTTTTCTTAAATTTCACAGTTAGTTATCCTAATTTTAACTTACTCTATAATATAAGAAGATGACAGTTCAACTAAATTTTTTAACTTAGAAATTAAATTTAGAAGTTTAACACTTTAAAAATATTTTTATTTATATGAAAACTGCAAGTAGATCTTTAAATATTTCAAAATCATCTGCAGTGGCGTATTATTCTCTTAAAGAAAATTTTCAGCAAAGTTAATGGATCATAATTTTAAAATAAAAACTCTTAACATACAAAACAAAATATCTTCATATCAAACTGTCAGTTTAAATAAATTAAAAGAGTTGAAGAAACTAAAATGTAATTTAATACTCAACCATTATAATCATTGAAAGGTTTTAATCTAGTAGAGATCATCATGCTGTCCACTACCAAAAAATTTGTATTAAAATATTCAGCAGTAGTGGACAATACAAAATATTTTTATAAGATATTCTGGCATTAGTAAATTTGAATAATAAATTTTCGAATGAAATGAATTTTTAAGTCAAAAATAAAGAAACAATTTGAAATATAAAAATTAAGACAAAGGAATTTTTGTAATTCATTTACCTTTATTAAATTTTTTAGAAAATCTTACCAAAAGTAAGTTCTAAAAATGTATGACCATATATAAACATAGAAAATTTTTAAATAAGGTTCAGCTTTCATTATTTTTTATGAAAGTGACCACTATTAGCTAAGTTATCTATATAAAATTAGTCAATATAACGGAGAAAAAAACTTACTTGAAGTACAACTTCGACATCATAACAATTCCCTTTGCTTTTTTGATGACCTTGAAATTTGGATCCATTATACAATAATGAAGTTATTAATCCTGGTTGACATGAATTTGCTGGTGGGGGAGGTTTTATATCAGTTCGTTCAGGCATTTTCAACTCTATTTTGACTTAATTAAAAAACGAAAGCGAAACAAATGTCAACTAAGTGACGATCCTAGATTTTAAACAGAAAAATGTTCCCGGAGGAGTAACCAATCAAATGTTGCTTTGAGATCGTAAAACTAAGCAACCCTATAAACGTCACTGACTGGCGTGTTGGCAGAAAGAAAATTGAGCCCAAATCATTAGTTACAGACCTCAGATCATTCAATAGGGGAACAATAATATTAGCTCGCATATCAGATATTATGGAAATAAGTAGCTTCCCTAGTAGCCAAGGAATTGCATTGATCTCTTGTATAGTACTTCATTTTTTTTTATTAGCAATATTCTTTCAAATTTACAAGTTTCCAACGATGAGCAAAAAGCATGAAAACAAAATTGTATGAAGTCCATATTTTATTATACAAATATATTAGGCCAGTATTGAAAAATATGTATAAATAATCATAAGAATTAAATAAAATTGACAAAAAGTAGTAATAACAAAATTATATTAAATAAATAAAAGCGATATTGATAACCGAAACTTAAAGTCAAAATAATAAAAAATAAATAAATAAAAAAAGGATAAATTTTTCAATATCTTTTCACTATCATGAGCCCTTGCTGCAAACAGTATACACTGCTTGCTTCGCTGCACTTTTTTTTTGTCGTTGTTGTTGTCACTTGTAATTGTTTAATTTGATTTGTTCACATAGTTTTACTAATATAAATGAATTTATTTAAGAAAGATGATAATTTAATCAAGTTCGTTGTTTTGAAAAAATATATTGAGAAAAAATCATTAGAAAGATACATAATAATTGCTCATATATTTCTCTGAAATTTAGCAATATACATAAAGCTTGTAATAAATAACTAATAAAGGTATAATTCATGAAGGACGTGAAAAACGCTCTTTCTCAATAAATGGCACGGTTTGCGACTCTGTTTTCTTTGGAAACAAACTTTGGTGATGAACTGATATCTTTATAATTCTTATTATTTTTTCTATTCATTCATTCTTATTCTTATGAGAAATTGGATAAATCCAGACAAAGCAGCTTACACGAGCATAAATTTGAAAACACTTCGTCTAAGTCAAATCAATGACCAATTGATAATATCTCTCAATTCAAATACATATTAAAATAAAACTTAGAGAAACTATAAAGTACAAACGAGATGAGCTTGAAACAGGGACAAAGGCGTTTTTGGTGGAAAGACATAAGTGGTATAAGTGGAAGTTAAAATCAGTAATCCGCAAAATAAAAATTCATGCAAGATTGGATTCCTAGGAAATTTTATGATTTGTGGACAAATAGTTAATTTCCGTTGTAAACCTTGGATCGAAGAAATGAGAGAAAATAATATAACAATAATTGATTTAAGAAAGGAAAATATAGCAATAGAACTACTTGTCTGATTGCGTAGCTCAGATATTTTTACTGGTGAAACGTTAAAATTAGATTGTGGTCAGCAGCTTTTGTCCGAAAGAAGAATTTTCCTCTGTGGTAAAACGCTTTTTACTGATAATGATTCAAAAAAATTTGCGAAATAAAACACGGTATAACATTTGTATATCAAATTCAAAACAGAGTAAAACTCGCGATGAAATGGAAGAGTCTATTATGGATAATTTTCATAGCATGCTAAATATTACAGGTTGCTATGTAATCAACTTCCTGATTTAAGGATAGAGAATATTTGGCTTCTAACAAAGGTGTAATAGAGAAAAGATTGGAGTCAACAATAAATAAGTTAAAATATCAGAAGAAGTAAGAAGATTACTATGAAGTTTATGGCGTCTAGTTAGAAAGAGTAATAGAAGTAACGTATATTAAATTAGAAAATACTGTACCCTATCTGTTTTATGGAGCACTTTTCAAACATAACTTTATAACATCAGTCACCAGTCTACGATGCTTCATTCGAAGCCAAACACCATTCTTTATTAAATTACCGTCTAGCTAAAAGACTAGATCTGCTCGAATTAACGCTCTCAATTCTACTCGAATTTGGAAAGAGGAAAATAATAATACTTTTTTTATATAAGAACAGCTGTTTTCAGATATCTATCAATGAAGATAAATAATTTTTAAGATTTCTGACTTGGAAAGATTCTGAATAATTGGAATTGTGAGATTTCCGTTATCGTTAATTAGATTTTAGTTTTAACTGTAGTTGTTCACGTTTAGAAAGGATAAGAATACTGCTTGAGCGGTGGTAAGAAAAGGAGTATAAGAAAGAAATCAACTATTGCTTGAGCAGTGATTCATACTTTTCAATTGAAAAGTATGAACCACCGCTGAAGCATTAACTGATAATTTCATATCTTTATGTTGATTTGTGTGTATTTTCAATCAGTTCTGAAGAGGAGGAATAGCTGTTTTTAACAAAATCAACTGGAATTATGGCAGAGGCAAAATTTGATCAGGGGTTAGGAAAGAACAAAAATCGAATAGAGTTGATGCAAACGATGTTGATCCTATAGAGGTATTGGATCTACTCTAGTAAACTCAAAAGATGTATTATATATATAAAAGATACACATTTAGGGAATTTTCAAGACACTAGAGGAACTGTCTTATCTATTACTCAAAAGGTATTTGATCCAATTGGATTTAATTGTCCTATTACTCTCATATCTAAAATATATTATCACGAAAATTAGATATCAAAATTAGGTTGAGATTCTTAATTACCTGGCAATGTAAAAGAAGTGTTCTTTAAATGAATTAATGAGTTTTCTTTGATTATTACAAGAAAGGGAACCTTAAGAAATAGGTCTTTCACTTTTGACGCTCCAAAACATCATTTGCTAAACATCATCATCACGTTTTCTTTGCGCACAATGCCAACAAAAAGAAATATCCACTCACCACAACTAAATGAACCTTACCACTAAAATCTCCATAACAACAAACATTAATATAACATTTAAAAAGAAAACGACAATTCCTCCTATAAAGAAGGTGTAGCGACACCTATTGATGGAAAATGGAATACACATTGAACGACTTCTACTTTCACTGTTAAAAAAGGGAATTTCCCCGCTAGAATAAAAACAGAACGTAGCTGGTATTATGTAGTTGGCTTTAGAAGAAATGGAATAACGATGTAAATGTGTAAATTGATTATCGTCTTTTATTTTGCCGTCTGGATTTTAATAACACTACGCAACCTTTACAAAGCCGCCACAAAGGCAAGTTCCAAATTCTTCTTCTGCAAGCAAGTACATAAACAGAAACAGAAGTTATCAATTCTTCCTCACAAACGAAGCTCAAGACTTTTAATTTAACCTTCAATTTCAAGATTGTGTTTCATACATCCTTGTTCCTCTACAGTTCCCGAAGTTACTTTTCCTTCCTGGAGTATACTTATGTTTAATACCTTTTTCAGCTGCATCCCGATAGTCCAAATTCCTACTCCAATATAAATGTTTATTATTTTTCACTTAATTTAGACTCTTAGCTTGTTGATATAAAGATTAATTGTTAGATAATTTTTAAAAAAATTCACTTATGATTATTTTTAATTTTCAGTTTGTATTATTTTTTATTTATATATTATTTCAATAATGCCTCTGAATTTTATATTTATTACTCCTTCCAAATAATTCTATTATACTTAATTCTTTCAAATTGAATAGAAGTTAATTTTGCACTGGTACTCTAAACATTTATCTAATCAAGTAGTAGTATTTCAAAAATTACAAAACCGTACATTTTGTCAAATGACAATTTGTTACAAATGGTTGGGCATTTTTAATTCAAAACGCGAACTTCGCCAAATACAACACTCCTGTTTTTAATTGTAAGAGGCTCTCTAGGGGCTTCATTTTCATTGGCCACTCATAAAGGAGCATTTGTGCTGTATAAAATCTAGTCATGACGAGTAACATCGTACGAGAGTGAAGTTGCAGTAGTTTAGCTAATTCACATATTTTTAAAAATATCATATTACATTAGAACTTCCATTAAAAAAGTGGATAATATTAATTTCCACAAAAAGAAAAAAAATTATTAAAAGTGCTTATTATGAACTTTGATTTTCACGATTGTTTCATTCAAAAACTTTATTTTAATTCTCAATGTTAAAAGTCACATTATTTTGTATTTTGTTTTCATAACATTATAACCAAAGTAATATATAGTGTTCTAACACAGTCCGTAATCATATTTTAAAAAAAAAATTAATGCAATCTTATAATTCAATGTGCAATTTTAAATTATTCTTAGAAATTGTTAAAACAGATAGAAGAACAACGAAACCATTTCCATGACATAAAACTGGAAAAGTTATTTTGGGTTATAAAATAAATTTTTAAAATAAAAATATAATAATTCATTTTCTTTTTTTTGAAATCACATCATTAGATTCATTGGAACCCATAGTTCTTTAGTTAAAGTAAGCAAAACAACTAAAGAGCAAGTCACTTGACCTAAGCCATTTTCAAAGAAGTGAAAAGAGTTATTATTTGTAATCAAACAGTGAATGTTCTTGGTATAGTGGTTTGATGATGATAAATATTGTTTAAATATCCACTTTAAAAGTTTCTTTACGAGTAATTTTTTCAGATAATTTTGAATATTTCTAAAAGTAAATCCTTAGCATATTTATTCTTCGATAAGGTAATATATTTACTAATCATTAAAAGTTACAATATGGTCTTGATATTTTGATTTGTCTGCTAAATGAAAAACATAATTGCGTTAGATTCCGAATTAAAATTAAATGCTGTGATATATCTATCTATATACATATTAATTGAAATGTTTGGAAGGAATTTTTTTTATATTCTAAGTTCATCTTTTATGAATTAGATTTGACTTTTCTGAAGTATTATTTTATATTTTATTACGATTGTTTCATTTATAATGTGGCGCATACAAAGCTTATGTGATTGGGAGTGGCTATGCATTTCATAACATGTTAGATATTTTAAATTGAGGTATTGATATTTTTGAAATTTTAATTATTAATTGGTTTTAGAAATAAATATGATCAAATTCAATGAGGATTAATTATTTACTATGCAATCACACTTTTGTTTTTATAGATTTTAATAGAACTTTATCGTAGTTTTTTTTTTTTTATTTGTGCCCTTTTTTTTTTTGTGGCATAGAAGTTATTTATATATTTTTTTTTGTTGTGTTGCTTAAAATAACCATCTATATAAGCTCTTCTATGAATTACTCAAAATTTAACGAAGCAAGTCTTTTCTAATTTTGTTCAAAGTAATTAGATGAGCAGGATGTTATTATTAGTACAAATGAATTGTACTAGTTTTCTTCTTTTCTCTAACATTTCTTTTAAAGTTTTATTTGCTGATCATTAAAAATCTCACCTATCGTGTTTAGGTAGGCATTTTATTACTATGCAGAGAGAAGATAAAGATAATTTCAGAAATAGCAATTTTTCATTCTGATTTATGATAAAACTTCTCTTGAAGGAATTTTTATATTTTTAGATAATTAAAAGTTCTCTTACAATGTCACTTTGATCAGTTGGTCTCATTAAGTTCTAACATTGTCAGAAAATGAATTATATATAACAGTGATCATTATTGAGGTCCAATTGTGTATAAATGATATTTCATATATTAACATCTGTAATGATAATTTTTGGTAATCTTCTGTCAGCCAGACTCAGTTTTTACCCAATGCAATGATTTTCACATGTATCATAAATATACAAACATTGCTTTGCTTTTACTGCAAATGAATATATAAATAATACAATGACTTTAAAATTATAGAAATGAAATGAATAATAGCTTATATTAAAAGCCTATTCATAATAGGAAAACATTATGTAGTTATTCCTTTCTGTCACACTGGGTTGTCAGCAATTTACATTAGGAAATTATATTTTTAATCATTAATGGCAGCAGTTGAAAAAAAAAAATCACGTGGAAAAGGGAAATTTTTCTTGGTTTAATCAAAAGCATATGAAAACAACAAATTGAAAGATATACTGAATTTTTTTTTGCATAGCTAGTATATAGGATTCAAATCCGCTGGTATCATTGTTGTAGTCACTGCTGTCAGAAACAAGATTTGATGGCGATTGTAATATTGTGTAAAGTATCTTACATAGATATTCAGTTTGCCTGGTGGGAGTTTCCTGGGTTTTCTCCCATATAACAATCAAATACAGTCATTGTTTTACCTTTAAAAGTTCTCTGAAAGCACCTCCTCTCCTCCAACACACATTGGTGTGCTGTTTGTGGTATATATGAGGCCCACCAATGTTCTACCTACCCCTTATTTGGGGTCTACATACACTGAAGTGACAAAAGTCATGGGATAGCAATATGCAAATTTTCAGATGGCAATAGCATCGCGTAGAACAGGTATAAATGCGCAGTGCTTTCGTAGAGCTTTCATTTCTGTTCAAGTTATTCATGTGAAGAGGTTTTGACGTGATGATGACCGCACGACGGGAATTAACAGACTTTGAACGCGGAATGTTAGTTGGAGCTAGACGCATGGGTCATGCCATTTCGAAATCGTTAGGGAATTCAACATTCCCAGATCCACTGTGTCAAGAGTGTGCCGAGAGTATGACATTTCAGGAATAACATCCCACCATGGACAGCGCAGTGGTCGACCGCCTGCACTTAACGACCGAGACCGGCGACGTCTGCAAAGAGTCGTAAATTCTAACAGACAAGCAACACTGCGTCAAATAACCGCAGAAATCAATGTGGGACGTACAAGGGACTTGTCTGTTAGAACTGTGCGGAGAAATTTGGCTTTCTTGGGCTATTCCAGCAGAAGACCCACTCTGAGTGCCTTTACTGACAGAACGACATCGCTTGCAGCGACTCTCGTGGGCACGTGAGCATATCGGTTGGTCCCTAGAGGAATGAAAAACCGTGGCCTGGTCCGATGAGTCACGATTTCAGTTGGTAAGAGCTGATGGTAGGGTTCGAGTGTGGCGCAGACCCCACGAAGCCATAGACCCAAACTGTCAGCAAGGCACTGTTCAAGCTGGTGGTGGCTCCGTAATGGTGTGGGCTGTTTTTTCATGGAATGGACTTGGTCCTCTGGTGCGACTGGAACGAACATTGACTGGAAATGCTTATGTTCAGCTACTTGGAGATCACTTGCAGCCATTCATGGACTGCATGTACCCAAACAACGATGGGATTTTTATGGATGACAATGCGCCATGTAACCGGGCCACAACTGTTCGCGATTGGTTTGAAGAACATTCTGGACAATTCCAACGAATGATCTGGCCACCTAGATCGCCCGACATGCATCCCATCGAGCATTTATGGGACATCATCGAGAGGTCTGTTCGTGCCCAAAAATCCTGCCCCATCAACGCTTTCACAATTATGGACGTCTATCGAGACAGCATGGCTCAATATTCCCTGCAGAAGACTTCCAACGACTTGTTGAGTCCATGCCACGTCGAGTTGCTGCACTTTGCCGGGCAAAAGGAGGGCCGACACGATATTAAGAGGTATCCCATGACTTTTGTCACTTCAGTGTAATTCTAGGTATGTAAGTGAGTTGCAAAGAAAAGAAAATGCATATGCATTTCATTAACAACCATTAATACAGTTTCTTGAATCTGAAAATTAGATGTCGCTCAAATGGTTGAATGCTTATGTGCCGTGGCATAACAGAGATGCTATGAGTATAGGAAAGGCCTGACATTTATTATTACAAAATAAAGTAAAATGTATTAATTCTGTATTTAATAAATTTAAGTTACAAAAGTGATAAATTACTAGTCAGATAGAGGCAGTCAAAACAGTTTTGGAAAAAAAAAAAAAAAAACTAATAGCTATTGTGGAATTTTATCTAATTTCTCTTTTGGTATTGTGTAATTTAAAATTTTAATAATTGCAAATTAAAATTACTTTTATTATAATAAAAAATTTTCTAAAACCACCGTATACCATGTTACACTGCTCTTTTTGAATTTATCTGATTTGGCCACTTACCAATTTTTCATACAATCAGTGGTTGAACTATCTGTACTAAACGTTTTTTAAATTTTTGTATTAATTTTTAAATATATATAAAAAGGAAATAATACTTTCTGAATTATGTTTTAAATCATTCCATTTTCTATGAAATTTATTTTCCATGAATTGAGTGCTTGGTTTTTGTATCACTTGTTTTAAGATGCATTCATCTCACATAAAATTAATCATAGTTTTATTTCAAAATGCAGTGTATTGAAAAATTTTTTTTTTATTCAATGTATAAATGTTTCAGTTATGTGTATTTTTTTTTAGTATATAAAAAATTAATGTACAAAATACCTATTACAGCAAAATTTTTTAATCTTATCACTTCACTTCTAGCAATGGCTGGTATATTAGCTACTTTAGGAGGTAATCCTCTTAATACTCCAGTTGGACAAAAAAATAGGTGAGTCTAATTTTCATATTTGTTTTTATATGAGTTTTGTATTTAAATTTACATTTAGCTTAATATTTTTATTGGTGAATAGTACTTATTTTTACATCTTAAAAATACTATTTTAAAGATTAAAATTTTAAAAATCACTTGTAATTATTTTGAAATTTAGATATTAGTTGAGAAATAATTCTACTTTTATTGTTTTATTTTATCAGCAAAAATCCCATAAATATCTAACATTTTTGGAAGTAACAATCTAGGGGAAAAAAAAAATAAATAATTATGCATCAGCACTTGTTTTGTTTTTCTCTTGGAAATAGCAAATTAAAAATGAGAAAATGCTTCTATTCAAGAAACATAAAAACTACATAATTTTATCATTGCTTGATTATATATTAATAACTTTCACTTTTCAAACTGATTTATTTTTAATTGCAAATCCAATCTTCATGTATTTGCAGGTGTGATTTGTAAGTTTCCAGTGTCACAAAAGAGGAATGTTAATTGATAAAAAAAAAAAAAAAAGTTAACTTTATATTTTAAAGAAACCCTAAAAAAAAAAAAAAAACTTGGATTATTCTCCTGCATTTTCTATTATTTAAATTTTATTAAAATATTTACTTTTGAATTTCTTTTATTTGAATTTGTTACTCCTACAATATGTTTTAAATTTTTAAAAGTTTTAATAATAAAGTACACTTTTTGCTAAAATAATTGAATAGCAATCAGTAATTTTTAAAAAATTTCAAATATATATTAAAGATACACTAGAGTTTCTTTGTATAAAATTTTTTGTTGTTTATTTCAATATTACTTCTTGGTGAAATTAATATTTATGTAGTAGTTTGTGCATATACTGTACCTTGTTATATTTTTCAGAAAATGTCACACAATGTAATTAATATTGTTAGTTATATTGTGCTTTCAGTGTATTTTCAGTTATTGATTTGTCTCTTGAAATGTAAATATCTTGAAATTTCACTATGTTTTACTAAAATAAAAATTTAAAAACAATATTCATTTTTTAAAAATCACAGAGCAAGCTACTGATGGTGCTCTTCCTTCTGAAAACTGGGCTTTAAACATGGAAATTTGTGATATGATAAATGATACAGATGAAGGGTGAGTAACCTTATTAGAAACATCTAACCATTAAAATTTTATTGTTCTCTTATAAGAAATACTTTAAATTAAAAATTTGATTTAATAATCTTATTTTTTTTATATTTAGTAAGGAATTAAAATCAAACCAATGATCAAAGGATTAAAAAATAATAATACCTAATTTTGATTTTTTTTTTTTTTCATGCATTTTTAAAAATTGTGACATTTTATTGTGTTTTCTCGCTGAAATAAATAATTTTTTTCATTATTATGCTCATTGACATATTTTTGTCATTTACTCATGTTTTTGATATATGTAAAATGAATTGAATTTACAAAAAAAAAAATGATGAATTAATCAAATAGCTTTGCAGTAAGTTAAAAAAATATAGGGAAAGTGAAGAAATTCAATAGGAAATTTATAAAATTCAAATTATCCAAAATTTTGAATTAAATTCTTTTGTTTATAAATAATTAATTCTTTAGTAACTTAACCAGATATAAAATTAAATTCATAATTTAAAATTGTATAATTTGACACAATGAATAAGGTTTAATATTATACATCATATAATGAAAACACCAGTGTAGATCAAGTACAACAAAGTATTTTTAATATTTCTGGGCCAAAAATTACAGTTGAAGGACATTAAAGAATATTAACAAACAGTTTTCCTTTTTATTTACTAATTGTGCTATCTTAAAAAATTTTTTGAATACTATTTTTTACATAATCTTCTTTTGCCATGAAATTCAAAGGTGCTATATATTTTTATTCTAATAATTTCTTGAGAAATTATATAAAAATCTGAATTTTAAAATGATTTAATGCTTTGTTTCATATTTCAAAATTATGCAATATAATTAACAATGCATGTATAGACTTAAAATTACTCCTACATTTAATATTTTTATTTAGCTTATAGAAATTTTATTAAAATGGTTCTCTAAATTATTTAATTTATATTAAATTTTTGAATTTAATATTAAAGGAGTATATATGCGAATTTTTGTTGAAATAATTTGTCTGTTATAATATTATTGTCTCTTAAATTATGTTTTGTAGTAAGATTATTATATTTAAAAATATATATACAAAAATTCTATTTGTACACATAAAAATAAAGTATTTTTATGTTATTTCTAGACCAAAAGATGCAGTGAAGGCTATTAAAAAGCGATTGCAACAAAACACTGGGAAAAACTATACTGTGGTTTTATATACATTGACAGTAAGAATATGAATTTTTTATATATTTATGATTACATATCTGCCCATACTTGAGTAGTTTGCACAAGCTTTCCATATTTTAACTCATCTGTGTATATAAAATTTAATCTTCCTCATTCTTTTACTATTGGCCTAGCCAAATTCATTGCGCTTGAATCAACAGAAATCTATCTTGAAATAGAAACCTTCTACTTTTTCCTATTTAATGATGTAGCGGATTTTCTTTTTAATTGACCAATAAGCGCAGTCACTTGGGATTGTTGGGGAAAAAAATAGTTTTAATGAATGGGGAATGAGTTGTCATGTAGCATTATAATTTTAATATTATTTTGCTCATATTCGAATTTTTATTATTTTTTTAATATCTGATTAGAAACAGTACTTGCAAATTTATCAAATTGAATTTATATATGTTGCCCAATCAAGTTTTGCTGTTAATGGTGTGCATTTTGCAAACAACATAAAAGTAATCTTACTTTCAACATTATGTTTAGCAGTTGAAGCTATTGTGATTAAAGTCAAATGCTTTTTTTATCATTTCTAAATGTAACATAATCTAGCAATGAATATTTCTGATCATTTTTAAATAAATCCTTCCAGATTTTGAGATTGCTGAAAAATATTTCATTTATGAAGCACTTGAAAAATCTAAAGTTTATAAACAACAAAATTTTTTTCTATTTTATTTTATTAGCAATTTTACCTTTTTATTTATCAAAAAAGAATTTAAAAGTGAAGATGCTTTGGATAAATTAAAAATAATTCAGATCTCCAGTTTGAAAATTTTAGGTTTGCCCAATGATCCAGTGGACAAACAAATTTCCCTCGGGTGAAATGCTTGTTATGTAGAATTATTTTGGTACTTAAATTTTACATAGCAATGAAAAATATAAAAAATTTTCCTCGTTAAAAAAATTAAATCAAATGAATCAAACGAGTTTTAGAAAAATGGTTAATTGTTAAATGTAAAGAAAATGATTTTTCCAGACAGTTTTATTTTAATCATTTTAGTTTTCAGAATATGAAAATGTTAAGCTTATTTCATTATTTGAAAGTATGTGTATTACAGTTTTATTATTTCCTGCTCAGTTTTAAGATTGCATTGTAAAAGTATGTGACAAAAATTCTTCTGCACTTTTACTAATTTCTTCTGCTCTTTTTGTTAATTCTTTGCGTTTTCATAAGAAGAGGTTGGCAGCTATGTAATTAATTATTCATATCTTAATTAAAATATTTTTAACCAATATTAAGGGGAATTTTAATATTGATACTTACACTTTTTTGTATTAAGGAAAATTCCTAATTTTACTCATATGCTTTGAATAATTTTTTGTTAGGTATTTAAAATTTATTAAAACTTTTTGTTTAAATTATTTAATTTTTTTAATCTTGCAATCACTGTTCTTTAAAACACTATACTTAAAAATATTCAGATGAATTGTTTATAATTATTTCATCAATTTTTGTTATATACTGTCTGTATACTAAATTAAAATTCTTTTTAGGTGTTAGAAACCTGTGTTAAAAACTGCAAGCGAAGATTTCACTTGCTTATTACTCAAAAAGATTTCATTCTTGAATTGGTGAAATTAATTGGACCAAAAAATGATCCACCAACAGCTGTCCAAGAGAAAGTTTTAAGTCTAATACAGGTAACAAAGGTTTTTGAAAATATTTTATTTGATACTTGCATATTTTCACTATGATATTTCACTTAGAAAGGAAAATAATAATGTTAATGATAATAATAGTATGCTTCAGTATTAAATTTCCTCTACATCATTGATTACTTATAAATTTAATTATAATTTCCCTTCCTAATCTTTATTTTTATTCAAGAGCTGGGCTGATGCTTTTCAAGGAAATCCTGAAATGCAAGGTGTTGTTCAAGTTTATCATGATTTAAAGCAAAAGGGTATTGAATTTCCCATGACAGACTTAGATGCAATGGCTCCCATACATACTCCTCAAAGAGTAAGTTAATAGGATATTTTTTAATTATTAAGTTTTCTACAATTACTGGGCAGATATTAACACTTTAAAAATATATATAGCTATTGTTTCCTAAGATAAACCTGAGAAGAGGTTAAAGACAAACAATTATTGGATTCTTTCGTAAATCAGTGGGAAAAATTCCCAAAAATAATTGTTACAATTTCTTGCTCCTTTGCAGGTTATCTATTAAAGAACTTTTACATGTTTTTGTTGTAAGCATTGATATTGCATACAATCTGCAGATTTTTTGTTTAAAAGTTGCAATAAAAAATTCAGTCCTCTCAATTAGCTCAGTTAAAATTATTTTTTACTTGGGATGATTAAGAAACAGAACTTTTAAGTATAAAATAAAAGCTGTAAAAATAAAACGAGAAGCTTATGAGAGCTGTAATTGATGTCAAGGGGACCATGCTCGTATAAAAGGAGACAAAAATTGGATTTGTACTAACACCAATGTAATGGATAAACATTTTTCATATTTTTTTCCTTTCAAATAACTAAAATTGATTTTGCATTTTTGGTTGATGTCTTTTGTCTAATTTTAATGGTAACTGTCCAATAAACACTCCTTTTTGTCTTTTTGCCAAATTTTTTATACATATATATAGATTTTTAAGTGATTATCTTAAATATGTATGTTAGTTTTTCATTATTATTGTAAATATATTTTCTTTATTATTGTTGTAATATCAAAATAGTCTTTTGGAAAAAAAGGCTATTCTAGCATAAGATAACATAAGTACCAGAATAGAATTTATTGGTACATAATATGAAAATAAAAGTGAATAAATCTAAGTATAAATAATCTAATAATATAATGTTGTGGATTGTATTTAGTTTTATATATTATATAGTTTTTCTTTACAGTACAAAATTCTGACTGTAAAATTTATGAATTGCTGTAATTTACAATTTGATTTTTTTTTTTTTTTTTATTAAATGGAATATATATATTTTTACTTTCTAAATGTTTGTAAAGATATGAAATTCTTTGTAGATTGTGAATGAATAATAAGTTTTTGTTGTTGGAAGATTTAATATGCCATTTTATTATTGTAATTCTTTCACTTTTAAATCATTTGAATCAATATAAAAACACAATATATAAATATATCTTTTATTGAATATCTGCTATATTATAATATGTATTTTAGATTTGAGAAAATATAAAATTATTAGTAGCTGATCTATGAAAAAAATAAATAAACAATAATTAAATGTATTATAAAAATTTAAAAGATTTAAAAAAAAAAAAAAGAATCAATTTAAGATATTTGTAGTAGCATACAAATTTTCTGTTCATCAAAATAAAAGAGCCTATGTTCACTTTTTTTTTTTTTTTTTTTTTTTTTAAGAAAGAACTGCACTCCTTCTAAAGTAATACATAGTTAAAAACAAAATAAAGTACATTGCAAAAATTCATGACAAAAATTAAAAATAATTATAAAGTATTACTATTTCTAAGAAATGATAAATGTTAAAAATCACATTACATGCAATAAATTTCTAATATAATTACTATAAAATGTAAAGGTCTGTTTGTTCTGAATATAAAAATCAAAAGAAGAAGGAAATTATGTTTTTAAATATAGAATAAGTTTGTCAATGCCAATACTAAAATATGCATAAATAGATAAGTAGTAGCCAGTTTAAATATCTATAGATAAAATGTTAATAGTTACAGATTTTGTAATTTTATCAATATAAGAAAATAATAATAATAATACCCATAATTGCATATGCAAATTTAGTTATAATTAATTCTTTAGGATAAAAAGATTATTTTCATTTAATTTATTCTGTATATTTGTAAAAAATAAATTTTGAAATAAATGGTATTGTTAAAAGCATGCAAAAATATTTTTCTTTAATTGCATATATTAAGATATATGTTAAAATTATCATTTATTAAGAATATGTTATAGAAAATTCACAGCTTTTTGTTTTCAAACAATTAATTATTATTGACTATTGTTATAGTCGTTATGCCTTAAAAAATGTTGCTTTTGCAATATTTAGGTCTTACTTATAAAATTATATTAAATTTCTTTAAAAACTGCATTTGCAATATATGATTCACTGATCCTCTTATTCAAACTTCAGTAAAAAAAAAAAAATTATTTTTAAAGGCAAATCTTAATATGCATTTTTTCTTTCTTTTACACTAATATAATTTAATTAATTTTATTTCAAATAATCACTATAATATTGAAAATTTTAGGGACCGAATGGCAAATCGGGTTCAAATCCCGGCTTTGCCAATGGGTGTTGTAGTGGTTCGGAATTCACTTTAAACCATAGGTCCCGGTCCTAATAGGATAGTAGAGCTATGGGGGCATTGTTACTGCGCGTCTGTGGCTTATCTTCAAGTTTCACGCGCCACCTGGGTAATGCAAAGTGAGTAACGTTTGTGCAGCGCTTTACCTTAAGGCATCCAAGACCAAGCTGTCTAAGTATTTGCCAGCTGCATTAGAACAAAAAAAAAAAAAAAAAAATATTGAAGATTTTGGGTACAAAAAGTAAATTGCTCTTTAGTGTTAGGACAATTTTTTTTTATGGTTTCATTAATTTTCAAAGCATATTATTTTAAAACCCATTATTTAGTGCCTGCTGTTGTAATATATTTATTTATTTCAGAGTGTACTTCCCGGCTCCTCTCCTCCTTCTCTTGTTTCTGATCAAATGATGCAACAAGTAGGTCTGATAATTTATTTGATGATAGCTAATTTAAAAAGTGAAAAAAATCTTATCTTATTTATTTTATTGCTATGTGTTATATTTATTATTTTTTTAAATATACTTTTCATTTTAATGAGATTTTTGCCTCAAAAGGCCTATTATATTATACTATATTTTACATAATAAAAACCATTTAAATTTCTGTAGTTATAAACATTTTATTGCAATAATAATAATATATGTATACTTTGCTGAGAATGAAGGAATATTTTCATACAAAATTTTGCACTAGATTCTATAAAAAAGTATATAAAAATGCAGTCAACTTTTGAACAAGATGGTAAAAACCATGAAACAATATGGTAAACAATAGGGCATCACTTGGGTTTAAAAGGTTGCAAAGATGTTGACAGTAATGGTTACTGCTAGGTATGATTGGCAAAATGAATACTCGAAGGCCAAGATGCATAGATGCTAGGCTGATTGAGCAATAGATCTGAATTCATCATTGGCCACCATACAACACGCTGCAGCTTTTTAATTATATCTGTGGTATGAAAATTCCATGGTGTTTGATTGTTCTACTTATGTCACCCTTTAAAATGTCTGCCTTGAACTCCTCAACATAAATAATGCGTCTGGTATGGTGTCATGCCCAATCATTAATCAGATTGACATTACAATGTACTGAGTTATAAATCTTGTTTCAGTCTTGGAGGCAATAATCATCAGATCTACAAGTATATGAATAAAACACTATTCTAAAGTAACATGTGTAAAGGATGTTTTGCTATCTGATTTGGTGTGCTGTCTCCTATGCTAATAGAGATCATTGTATTTTTGTATACAATTTTAACAGCTTAGTGATATATTGGTGACACCCTACCCCCATTTGTGTTACCCTTCATAACACATCATCATGAGGGCCATTTTTGTAAGTGAATGCCATGTCCCATATTTCTCTGAATTACATCTATGCTGTTAAAAAAAACTTTCTTGGCCAGCAAAGTCACTAGATCTTTTCACCAACTGAATGTAGGATATAAAAATACAGTGTTGAGGGATATTTGCATGTGATATCACTCTACAATAAAATAAATATAAAACATAAAAGTTATACATCTATTTGAATTATTAATATTAACTGTTATTGTGAAGTAGTAATAGGGCAAAAATCCACTAATTATTTTCAAAAAAAGTTGCAAGTTGAAATAGTGAATTCCTTTATTTAAATATTATTTATTCATATACTTAATATTATTTATATTAATATTATTTATTCATATGAATATCACTCTCATATTTATGAACACATACCTTTCTTAAACCAATGTATTTAAATGAAAATTTATCTGTAAGCTTTCTTTTTCAAGAAATTGTTCCATAATATATATTTAAATATAAAATTATTAAGATATACTTGTGTGGGTCGTATGATTTGGAATCTTCATAAAGTAAATAAATTTGTTTGTTCTATTCTGCATTTTGATAAATAATAATTATTTCTTTAAATTTTAAAAATGAGATTTTAAGCATTTTATTATTGAAATTTTATTCAATTCAAATATAATTAAAAGCAAAGTACTTCATTAATTTTCTTTTTATTGTAGCATCCACATTCTAATCCGAATCCAATGCCAGATGTCTTGCCACCTCAAGCTGTTCCTATTAGTTTGAATGCTGAGCAATTAGCTAAGCTACGAAGTGAATTAGACATTGTAGAAGGAAATATGAAAGTTTTTGGGGAAATGTTAACAGAATTAACACCTGGGAAAGAACACCAACAAGATTTAGAATTGCTTCAGGTATTAGATATGAAATTTTTAAAAGAATGTATTATTCCCTTTTTTCTGTGTTATTTAAACAGTCATATTCAACAAGTTAATTGAGTAAGTGGAAATTAACTTGTTGAATATGACATTTTAAGAAAAGTAACAGACTTGACATGACACTTACTTCCTTTTGACTGACATACTTAACATACTGTATTATTATAACTTTTTTGTTTGAAATTTATTCACTAAATTTCAAAATCATATGCTATTTTTTTCATATATAAGTAAATGAGAATTTAGCTAGTAATTTTAAATTAAATAAATACCAAAAGTTTAGCACAGTAACTCCTTGTTATATTATGCATGACAGAGACAATGAAAGAGCATGATATATTGAAATTATGATGTATTAAGCTTTCTGTAAATACTTTTAATCCTTACAATAAGGTCCAATATATATATATATATATATATGTATATTACTGCAATATAATTCATGTGGTTTTTTTAATATTTACAATGTTGCTCTTATTTCTTTTCCTCTTACAACTATACTGTTGATCAGCTCTTTTATAAAATTGATGTATATAAAATTGTATATATGATATATACAAAAATATAATTACTTTTACAAGGGAGAACTAACAAACAGTTGTATTCTCTCAGTAGATTATCTTGTACATATACATCCCTTTTTTTTTTTTTGTATATGACAATTATATCTGCTAGCATAAGTTTTCATCATTTAATGTTCAGAATTTTTAATAAAATTGTATTATTTAAAAATTGACTTTTATGGTTACGGATTTAAAATATTGTCAAATAATTAATGTACATGTAAAGTAATTGGTGACTGTATTGTATGTGGTGGACAAAATTATTTTAAAAAATGATGAAATGTTAAATAATAATGCATTCAGATTTAAAATACTTTTTAAAACTTTTTCAATATGTGTGAAAAAATTGCAAAAAACTTAAACATTTTAAACTATATTTAAACTTAAACTTAATTATTTTAAACATAAATATAAATTTAGGTGACTTTTATTAATTTTTAATTTCAAAATTTTTTTAAATAGTCTTTTTTTTTTTATTTATTTTGTTGCAGGAATTACAAAAAACATGTTATGCTATGCAAAGTAGAGTTGTCGACCTTATTGACAGGATAGGTGTTGAAGAAGTTACAAGTATGTCCAAATTTTATTTTGAATGTTTTTTTTTCATGTATTTTAATACAAAAATATAATTTAAATTGCTTTGTTGTTTTTAATCTACTTGCAAAATAATAAATAAAAAATATGAATTTTTTTTTTTAATTTCAAAAAAAAAAAAAAAAAAAAAAAGTGTGAATTTTGCTACTTTTCTATAAAGTTTTGAAAACTAATAACTAAATATAATATTTGAATTGCATTTTAGATAATGATTCGATATTAAAATGTGTAGTTTTAAAAAATAAAAATTAAATGATGCAAATTTTTAAACTGTTTATTTATTTAAATAAAGGAATGCTTTTTCTGAACTTTAATTTGGTTTATTAACTTATAATTTCTCTGTAAATTTGTTATTCAAAATGTTTTAAAACACTTTTATTTATATAGTTTATAAATTTTTTAAATGATATATTTAATAAAAATTAAATTACATGTGAGTAAATGCATCAAAAATTAGCTTCATTCATGATTTAGAGAGAGAGAGAAAAAAAATTTAATTAATTAAAGGAGATTTTCTATATGTGAATAATTTTATTATAAAAAAAGATTGTGATAGTTAAAATGTTTTGTAAGTTTTAAAGAAATATTTTTAAAATATGACATAATTTTTAAAAATTAGTAAACATTTTCAAAATTTTGAATTTCAGTTACAAAAGTCTATATATATTTACTAAAATAATACATTTATTGATTGTTTTACTTCATCTGATAATTATGAATTTTTATTTCTGAATTGAGAACTTTCAGTTAGTAAGGATAGATGATTGAAAATATCTGTCTTATAAAAGTTTTGGGTTTTCAATATAGCAATTAGATTTTTGAATTTAAATGTAACTACTTATAAAGCAATTAACCAAAACCAAAGCTTACACTGTTATTGAATTTTAAAATTATGTAAATTTTTCTTTCTTAAAAGGGTAAAGTGCTTCCTTAAATTTTATTGGATGAAACATTTATAACTTTTTTTTTTTAAAAATCTAGATGATTTGCTTCGAATCAATGACGAATTGAACAATTTATTCCTGAGATATGATAGATATGAAAAAAAGCGTGTGCTAATATCTTCACCTGCAGAGCAGAGTGCTCCAATTCAACATTTAGAGGTTGGATGTGTTTGAGTATTTTCTGTAATATAAATGTTTTTAGTTTAAGTATTTGAAAATTTTACAATATCCTTACTATAATATTATTGCTAGATTAAAAAAAATGAGTTTCATTTTTGAGAATATGAATGAGTTATTACTGTCCCCAAAAGTAAGAACAATTATTTTTTTTTTCAAAAACTCTTTATTTATTCTTCCAAATTTATTTCATTGCCTCCAAAGTAATCTGTTCTGGACACAATGCACTTATGCCAACTCTTCCCTATCCACAATGCTTGCAAAAAAGTCATCGGCCAGGATGGCCTTCAAAGTGCGCAGCGATTTATGTTGAATCTCTTCAATCGACTCAAAACGGTATCCCTGGAGTGGTCTTTGAGTTTAGGTAATAGCCAGAAGTCGCATGGTGTGAATATGGGGGTTGTTGAAACGATATGAATTTCATTTTGGCGAAAAAGTCAAGAATCAATGAGATAGTGCAATCAGTGTTTTTGAGATTTGACGCGTTTGAGGCCCAAAAAGGAATTGACCAATCCTTTTGAAATTCCAACATCATCTTTATTTTCATGGTTGAGGTTGATGGTCAATCAGAGGGCTGTTCGTCTTCAACGCATTCTCTGGCTTCTTTGAACTGTTTATACCACTTCTAAACATTTCTTTCCGATAAATGGATGCTCACAGAATGCCTTCTGCAACATTCTATACGTTTCCGCAAACAAAATTGAATGCAAATTCTTTGCTCAATTAATTCAGACATTTCAAAAATCGCCAGAATCAGTTTTAGCTTTTCATAAAGCCAAGCATAACTCAAGCACTAATGAATATTTTGATATCAAATTTAACACAGATGTCAAGGACTCTGATGATGACTCTGAGATGCCAGCAACTTAAAAAAGAAAAAAAAAAAAAAATGAAATTCTGTAAGCCCCAGGAATTTTAAAATGAAAATTGGTCTTACTATTTGGACACAGTAGTATGTTTTCTATTACTGTTGTAATTTTTTTTTTTTATCAAATGGGATCTTTCATATAATTAAATAAATATTTTATGAGTGTATATAAATTATTCTGTTATTCAAACTATATAAAATTTCAAATTGCATCTGCTTAAAAATATTTCTACAGCAGTTTTCAAATAGTTTATAAATTTTTATCTATCATAGTTTGTAGGATAAGCAGTAAAATAAAACAGTAAAATTATTTTATAAAATTATTAATTATTTATCTACAAATCCTTTCTAAATCTAAGGATAATTATATAATTTTTCTTTATGTTTTTTGATATTGTTGTAACTTAATAAGATATTTCATTTATTTTTAGAATCCTCTAGATAAACCATTAATAGATTTTGGAGATTCAGGAGAAGACACTGGACAAGCAATTGCAAAACTATCAAACTTGAGTATGCCTTTTTTTTTTTTTTCAAAAATATTTCTCAATATTTTTAAATTAATTCTGTATTACTTAATTTTTTTTTTTTTTTTTTTTTTTTTTTTTACACTTGAAATAATTTGTGACTCTTCAGCAAACAATTAAACTGAATGGATGATGATTTAGTTATTTTTTACTGTTGAAATTGGTTAAATTAATTAAATAAGATATTTATTTATACATATAAAAATAGTATAGAAATTTAAAGAAAGATTGATAAAAATAAATATGATTTTAAATATTCGAATCTCTCCATTCAAAATATTAATTTTTCTCAAATGCATATCTGAAATGATGACAATCATTAATTTATATATGGAAATTCAATCTGTAAAATATATTCTCGATTCAAAATAACAGTCTTTTAGAAGATTTAGCGTTGCTGTAATGCTGCAGTATAGCCACTATTTGAGCCTTATCTTTCATCTAAGGTAATTTTGACATATGAAAGATCTTAACTAAAGTTTTAATTTGAAATTTTTGAAGTAGAGATACGTATTAATTAACACATCAAGAAATTCAGAATATTTTTGTTTAATTCCCTATTTTTGTTTGGTTTATAACAAAACTTGTAATAAAATGAATTATTATTAGTGCCATGAAATTTTATGTAATAAATGGTCATAAAAATGTATCATTAGCTTATATATATATATATATATATATATATATAAATGTTCTACATTTTAGGTTTAGGTCCTTCCAGTTCAGATTCAAAATCTCAAAATGCTCCTAAAAATTCTGTGACTGATGAATTTGATATGTTTGCACAATCAAGAAAAGTATCATTTGAATCTAATAAAAACAGGTATGTATATTTTTTCTCTCTCTACCTATTAATATGTTATATATTAAATATATTTCAATCTCCAAATTAATGTATTTCAATTCATGCTATGAAAAATATATATATACATTTTTTCAATGTTTATTAATGTTGAATATATATATTTATAGATGGATCAGTTGATTTCATTAAAAATGAAATAGTTTTGTGAATTTTTGTTTATTTAAATGTAATCTTATTTAAAAATAATTAAATTTTGTGTAATAATAAAAAAGCATATGAGTGATTAGTGCAATTATTTTAGTGTAAATCCCTTTATATTTTTAATCTGCTGCATATTACATTATGTAGAAATTCTAATTAGTTCTTTTTAATTAAATGAAAACATTAGTTACATAAACATTAAATAATATATCATAATTAATATTTAAACAAAATTTTAACTTTTGAAACTGCATTTGTTCCAATGTGGCCAATCAACGTGAAAATTGAGAAAAATCTGGAGAACTTGTTAAAAGATTTGGGATAATCAAGGAATTTTTGAAAAACTGGATTTTTTTTTTTTTTTTTTTTTTTTTTTAATAATAACAAATCTGAAAAATTAAATTTCAGATCAAAATATTAGAAAAGTTTTCCAAATTATGGAAATCCATAATGCAATGCAAATGGAATCTTTACATAATTAGTTTTTACAATTTTTGCAGTACTGATTTTTACTGAAATTATTGGTATTTGTAAATTTTTAGTTAAAAGTGGCACTTTATAATGTTACGTAACTATATTTTCTACTTTTCTAATTTTACAGGGGAAGCAGTTATGAAGATAATACAAATTTAGATCAAATCGAAGGAGGTCTAGCCTCATTTGCAGCTAATAAAGGGAAACCTGTGGTAATCATAATAATTTAAATGTTTTATTCTATTTAATTTTAGCATTCTTAATCATTTAAAAACATTAATGAAAAAAAGTTCAACTATTTGCCAAACGATAAGTCTGTTGACCTTGTACATGTCCTGAAATTCCTTAAAAATAAAAATGCCCAGATATGCTTTAAAAATCCAAAAACTCGTCTTGAAATTTTTAATACCAATTACGATCCAAGCAAAATTTATAGAATCAAAAGTTAATCATTTATATGAGTTGGAAAATTTAATATAACATGAGGACTAAATATAAGTATAGAACACTGCTGTAGGCCAAATCTAATGTTTCTTTCAGAAGACTGGTAGTTAAGGGAGCATAAACTGGGTCAATTCCTTCAAAATTGAGCCATTCATAACCCATAGAAAATCAATTGCATTTTTATCTTTTAAATTTTAGATTGCTTCATTAATGTTAAGCAGATATTAATTTTAGTTCCTTACATGATGTCTATCATTAAAACATTTTTCTGGAGATAAAAAACAATAATTGCAATTTGCTGGAAGCAGACACTAATTTGAAGGTGATTTGAGTATTTCACACAGGGATATTCTTTCAGTCATTTTTCAATTAAGTAGGGTTGCGGGACGTTTTTTACTTGGAATTTATGAGATAAATACATATAAGAGTTTTAACTGACCATATACAGTCAATGGCGAATTGTTGTTGAGTAGTGAAATGCTATACATAAATTAAAGGGCCTGAATGACTGAGTGGCTAGCACTCGGTACCATATGTTACAGGTTCGAGTCTCGGTGGTGCCATGGTTGTTTGCAGTGGTTTGGAATCCACTTTAAGCTGTAGATCCCGGTCTCATATGACTGTTGAGCGTTCGGCTGACACAACCCTACCCCATAAAAAAGAAAAACATCTGTCACCTCGAAATCTGCCTGTAGGTAGACGGCCTTGGCCCACATTGGGCTGTTGCAGCAATGATGATGATGATACATAAATTAAAATATTGAAAACTGAATTCTGTACCATTACAGTTGTAAAGTTACAATTTTGGAAAATTAACTTTAGAGTTGACTGGAGTCTCAGAATAATAAATCAAACCAAATGCCACCAGTTGATTGTTAATCATTATTTAATTCAGGCTTATATTACAGTACTATTCATATAATAAAAATCATTGATAAGTTTGTATTATTTGCTGATTTACAAATTAATTGGAAATAGTTTTATTTCTTTATTTGCAAATGAAGCTCCATAAGCGCATTAATATATTTTGAGAAATATATTATGTATACTAATTTTTTTAGGGAGGCCGGTGATTCAAAATCATCAGACTTGAAAGCCAACTGTGGTAATTTATAAGTCTTTATTATTTTAATAACTTAGTGTTTTCTAATAAATGCTCTTTCCTACTGGTTACCAATATCATTTAATATTAATTTCAAAAAGAAAAGTGTGTTCAAAATTTTAATTTTTCCGAAATTTTTTTAAAATATGTTTTTTTTTTCTATTTGAATTTAAAAAAGAAAAATTATTAATTTACTTTTGCTGTTTGTATAAAAAAATATTTATGAGATGCGGAATTTTAATTTGTAGGAAAGAAAACATATTTAATCTAAATTGTTTCTTTTAATTATTTCTATTTTGATTTTTTAATGAATTAATAATTTTTTTATCCTGCTTGTAAATATGTATTTTTATTGTAAATGAAAAACAAATGTTGAAATAACTAAATATTTATAATTACACAAAAATTTAATGAAATTTTGCTTAATTTCAGATTTGATAACATATGGTATAAGGCATTTTATCGATTTCATCATGACAAAAAAAGAGTAACTTAATTTCAGAAGTTGCATATAAATTTAAAATTTCTAACAGAACTCACTATTTTTAAATATTTCTTCCTATTAGTGTATATTGCTGTCCATTTTCCCAAATATATTGCCATATTTATAATAGCCTAAATCTGTGTGTGAAATTAATTTTCAACTAGGCAAATTAAATATAATCATTTTAAAGAAATAAAATTGCTACTTAATTAAATTTTTTAAAAATCATAAGCAATTATTTAATATAAATAATTACAATGTAATCTCTATTTTCAAAATTTACATTGTATTTAATGTTATCTTTTTTTTTTTTTTTTTTTTTTTAAAGTTATATTAATTTTTGAAAGAATAGCTTTCAATTTTTCTAAGTGCATAAATAAATATGCTATTATATATATACAGATATTATAATTGGGCTCTTTTATTTTTGTACAATTTGCAAAGTATTTATTCCAATATTATTTCTCAGATTTTGTTTGTGTTGATTGAAATCTATTTCTGGATTAAAGAATTATATATATTTTTTTAAATAAATAAATTTATTGTTTTCCATTTATAATTTCAAGATAATGTTCTATCATTTAATTAAATTTTTTTGTTGATATATATTTATTTAAATTTCAGATCCTAGTAATTTTGCACATGCTAAAAATTCTGCTGGTGATAAATTAGCTAATATTCCAAGTGTAGCAGGAGCTACTGCCCAATCTAATGCAGCAAACAATCGACGACAAATGGATAAAGATGATGGTGACAGTGCTCTTTTTGCACTTTAAAAAACTAGGATCAAATCAAAAATCAGTTTGACTATATATGTACAGCTCTGTTTTTTGTAATTTCCATGCTTCGTTGTGTTTTTTTCTTCTTTTTTATACATGAAATGCATGCATGGAGATATAAATGTTTGATAATTTTATTAGATAATTGTTATAAATGCTTTTGGCATTTAATTTTTCACTTATATTTAAAATTCTTTCTAGAAAAAAAAATGACATATATATGTGTAAAGAGTTTTTATTTTGAAAAGTTTGAGATTTTTTTTAAGATAAGAATATTAGTCTTTCACACAAATTGCTTTATTTATATCTACACTATACATTCTGATACCTGACTTTGCAATCTGGAAATGGATATTTATATTTTTAAAATAAGACCTTTGATAGTTTTTATTTTAATACTTCTAATTTTATTATATATATATATATTTCCCCTTTAAAAGTCTGAATAAAATAATAAAACATAGACTAAAAGTTTTACAAAATTATATAAGTAAATTACAAATCCATTCCCAAAAATATTTAAAATTATCTGGTTTTTTTTTTTTTTTGACATGGGTATTATTCAAATCTAATGTTAAGTTTTCCTTTATTTATATATATATATATATATATTATTTAAATTTGTATAAAATTGGTGTAAATTCAGTGAAAATGTTTTTCAAATTTTTTAGTTATTCTCAATTTTCTGTGCTTTATGACTTAATTCTAAAATATACGTTATAAATCTGCAAGAAATAAACGAACTTTTTTTTTTGAGAATTGCAAAAAACAGTCACTTTTTCAGAATGTTATAAAACTTGCTTTTATGCATTGCCTTTAGATGGAATTAAGTCTTCCTGAATATAAATTTAATCATATATTTTATTAAATATTCTAGTCATTATTACTATATTGTAAACAATATTTTTAATTAGAGGTTGTGTGAGTGAGAGAGAAAGAGTGAAGAATTAGTATTTCATGTTAGAATCAGGTTTGCATGTTATTTGACTAGAAAAGAACTGATTATTCTATGCATACAGGACTGTGTCGCATCAGGTTGTGCTGTTTTCAGTTAGTAGCTGCACCAGTTGAATTTCTCTATTTCACTTTAAAATTATGTATGCAAACTTGTAATCTCATAAAAAAAGATTTATTTAAAGTTTGTCATTTATCAGTGGCATTCGATATAAATTTCAATACTCAAATGCTTTGCATTAATTTTTGAATTAAATCTCCATTGTATATTAATACTTTATATTAAATATTTTTCAATACATTTTATTTCCAATTTTGTTAAAATTCATTAATTCTAATGGAGATTTTTTTTCAATCTACCTTGTGTAAATAAATTTATTTAACATTTAAAAATATACTGTTTAACAAATATGAGATCATTATATTGTTATTGTGATTGGTGTAACATTGATATACTACTTCAGGTTACCCACAAAATTTTTAAAATGTTCTGTGTGTTGTAAGATTTCAATAATTTTCATGTGTAACTATTTAGAATTAGTTTTAATTATTCATATATATATATACATAATGAATAAAATAGACTTGGTTTTTTTGCTTAAATTTTAAAATTGTACATAATTCATGTTGCATTCCAATAATAGTAAATGTGTTACTTTTTTTCTATTCATTTATGAAAACAAAATTATATATTTTAACATAATATTATCATTATCTGTCGCATTTAGTTGCATATTCTCTTTTTAAATTTATTGTATGTTTATGCTACAGATATAAAAATAATTAAATTACTTGTTTAATAAAGATAACTCAATTCAGATTATTTTAAAAGTGACTGTATGTGAAATGGTAGTTTTGAAACTATTCATATCAAATATCCTTCCTTATACTTCATGATTCTGGCCAAAGTTTACTTAATGTTTACCACATCAAGCTAATATAACAATGAGCTTTTCTGTGTGGTTCGAATCAAATTTAAGTTCTCAAGTTAATTGTAAATATATATGTTGTATACCACAAAATTCAATAAAGATTGATGTGTCAATATTATTTTGTCTAAATCTTTATACTTTAGAATACATTAATTGATTAACTTTAAAAGCGAAAAATATTACAATTAGGTACGAACATAATAAGAAAGTATCAGTTTGTGAATGGTAATTTTAATATATCCATTTTTAAAAAACATTACAATTAATAAATTCAATATTATTTTTTAAGAAATTCATTATGAGATCCATTCCTTAAGAAAACTAAATCAGAACACACAATTTTTGAAAATGTCATTTTCTTTTACTTTACCTATCTTATTAGACGATATATATATATATAACCCTTAATTTTTTTTTTTTTGTATATTCACCCAAATGTTTTGCTAACTTTGACATTTTCCTAAAGAAAATCCAAACTATTTAAATATTAGACTCTTAATTTTATTACTTCAGTAATTTGAAATTTAATGAAGATAAATTTAAACTCATTTAATTTTTGCACACATAAAAATTAATATTAAAAAGTGATGGCATTACTTTTAAAAAATAAAATGTCTTCTAAATAGGATAGCCTAAATGATTTACTGATTAAATAACAATTCAATCACTTAGCCTTTGAAGAAACCATCAGGTCTCGTATACAGGCCCTGATATAAATTTTAGGATACCCTTTTAAAATTTCAGGACAAAATTTCTCTAATTACATGATTATTTTGTGCTTAGTTAATTATAAAAAAGAATTTTCATTTTTAAGGCTTTGGCAAGTTTTCTAGAGCCACTGTACAAATTACCCAGAATTCAGACCTGGGCCATAACATAAATAAAGGTTAAGAAAATTGTTTATATTGTTAGATGGCTCTCTGAACTAAGAATGGGGCTTTTTTCTTTTAAATCACAAAATGAAATTTCCTATTTCCCTAGGATATGCTACATTACCTAGAAATCAGCTGACTGCAGCATTCATTCCATATTAGAGTTGCCAGGGGTATGCAGTTGTTTCCTTAGATCAAGAATTGTTCAATTCATGAATATTAGCTTTATTAATATAAATATTTATGAAGCAATACTATTATTATAAGCTGATCAAAAGTAAGATTGACCAGATTTTAAGCAGGGCGTGACTAATCTGAATCATTATGAAAAAAATGTATCTGCATAATTTTAATTGTCAGTGAATATTTTACTTTGAAAAATTATAGTGGGGAAAAAGTAATATTGAAAATGTATTTGATATAAAAATTCATATTCTTTTTGCTTACACAAATTATGGAAAATATAAAACTAGCAAAAATTCTTTATCAAAATTACTAGCTATCTACGT